>BQNB010021917.1:5005-63629 GCA_026074375.1 Tanacetum coccineum | reverse complement strand
ACAAAAACAAGTTCTAGAATTTAATATACTACCGGTACACTCTTATAATTAATGCCCTAGAAAAGGCGACGAAGACTACACGTACACATCCGTAACGACATAATAGACACATGTGACTGCTCACTCCTTAACTCGAGAAAGCTAAAGGCATAAACTATCTTCGGTATCAATAATCGATTCTCGAAGGCCTAATGTCATAAAAAAATTAAATTTGGGTAAAAATCACCTCTTATGCTATGTTTCGATATATTACCCATCATTTTAAGGACAAATCAAATGATAAATGAAAGAATAGTTTCTAAGGCTTATTTCCCCCTACACTTAAGTTGAACATTGTCCCCAATGTTCTATAGAAGTACCCATAAAAACAAATAAAGAGAAAAGAAAACAAGTAAAAGAAACTAGTACTCCCTTGGTGTTGGGAATTTTAAGTTACTACTGCCAGTACTACTTTACTACTGCTAGTTCAATATTGATACTGATGTTGAAGTTTAAAGAAAATAGTCTAAGTTATTAGTACTACTAGTTGTAATAGTTAGTGCTGCCAGTATAAATGTTAGTACTGCCAGTATAGTTAGTACTGTTAGTTAATAGTTAGTGTTGTTAGTATTATATAGTTAGTACTGCTAAAGTGATATGCATAAGATATATTAGGAATAGATATGCATTATCATTGTACACGTTTTGTAAGCCTATTAGGGTTTCCTTAGTGTATAAAAGGAACCATACGGCATAGTTAGAGATATCAATTTTCACAGAAAACACATATCTTATAGTTAGTTATTTCGTAACCTTGGCAGAATATTTGCAATCAATATATTCAAGTTTATTATTCATTGTTCTTCTTAGTATTGCAAGTTAGATTCCGCATAACTTGTAGTATTCACAATCATAGTTTCTCTTATAGTTAGTTTGGATTTATCTAGGTTAACTAAGCTTTAATAGGCTAAAGAAGATTTGTTTATTGGGACTTCACAAGTGGTATCAGAGCTTGTGGAGAAACTCTGAATAAGAAGAACTTTATCTGATCTAGATCTCTTCCTATAATACACAATGTCTGGTGAAGAACCTGCAACACAAATAGCACCAGTAGACTCTCCTCAAATGGTGTCTACTGTAAAACTTCCTATCCTTAAGAAGGAATATACCCTTTAGAGCATGAGGATGGAGCAGTATCTCACTAACACATATTATAGTTTGTGGCAAGTGATATTGAATGGGGATGGTCCTATACAAGTAACAACTGATGAAAATGGTGTTGAAACTGAAGTACCTCCAAAGACTGCTCAAGCACTATTAGCAAGAAAAAGAGAAAGAAAAGCTAAAAGCATTATGCTTTTGGCTATTCCTG
Organism: Tanacetum coccineum; assembly: GCA_026074375.1. Classification (NCBI taxonomy): domain Eukaryota; kingdom Viridiplantae; phylum Streptophyta; class Magnoliopsida; order Asterales; family Asteraceae; genus Tanacetum; species Tanacetum coccineum. Next base: position 62,278 of record BQNB010021917.1, on the reverse strand, counting down.
ATGAGTATCAGCTAAGATTCCATGCAATAAAGGATGAAAAGACTCTGTGGGCTGCTATCAAGAGTAGGTTTGGTGGTAATGTTGAATCTAAGAAGATGCAGAAGAATGTCTTGAAGCAACAATTTGAAAACTTTTCTGTATCTAACACAGAAGGCCTAGATAAAGCATACGATAGGTTTCAAAAACTTATCAGCCTACTAGAAGTTCATGGTGCAGTTATTTCTAATGAAGATGCAAATCAGAAATTTTTAAGAGCTCTACCTTCATCATGGAACAATGTAGCCTTGATTATGAGGAACAAAGATGGTATAGATGATTTGGATATTGATGATCTATACTGTAGAAAAGGTAGAGGGGGGGGGGGGTGAATACGTTTTTGATTAAAATCTAAAAAACATTTGTATCAAATCCCCAATCAATCACGACATAATATGAAAAGTACCAAATATGATTTATGACTATATGAAAGCATAGAATAACCAAGTAGTCACAACATAATTCACAACACAATCACAAGCATAAAATAAATAGAGAGCGATAAATAAAATAGAGAGCAAACCGAACACGATGATTTATAGTGGTTCGGTCACGGAGCTCCTCTCCGCCCTACTCCACTCCCCGAGTACCCAACTCGAGAGTTACTTCACTAGATCAACAAACTCCCTTCTCGGCGGAGAAACCTTACACAACGTTGCTTACACTTTATCCGGTACTAAGCTAAATACCGAGTCCTAATCACCGGGAGAACCAACCCATCGTCGCTTACACTTTATCCGGTACAAAGCTAAATACCGGGTTCTTACACAAAGGGTAGAACCAACCCAAAAACCCCGTTATGTTTTATGGCCCAACATAACAAACCTTGTGTTTTATGGCACAAACACATAAACCATCTAGTCTAAATCAAATGATACAAGATAATGATGTGATTACAATGATGATCCAAGACAATGTGTCTAATGGATATGAATGACTAATCTAAATGTCTTCCATTGATGGAAGCCTTCAAATGGATGAATATGATGAGATCTCTAATCTTGTAGATCTTCATATGGATATGCTTGGTGGTGGATGGAAATGGCAAGATCTCTAAGGCTTGCTTTGGTGGATCATCATAGGAGTATGCTTACAACAAAATGAATGTTAGAGCATTATGATCATATGCAAATGAGGGTGTTTAAAGGGTGTTGCTACTGATCTAAGAGAAGGAAAAATGCAGAGAGAAAAGTGTGTGAAAAGGTGTATTAAAATGGTGAGATTTGGCTTGCTATTTATAGGCAAAAAATCCACTGTAGCCCGGTTCCGCCGGTGCTATTGAAGAAGGGCACCGGCAGCCAAAAGCAAGGGCACCGGCCTACAGTAATACAATCTAAGTTTAGATTTGCAAGATCTTGAAAGATCATAAGTAATCTTGGTGGATTTTATCTAGATTTGCTAAGATATTTAAAGATATGGTGATGTCATGGATGAGGTAAATATTACAAGCATTTTCCTTTTAAAGAAATGTGTTTAAGTAAAATATGTATATACTTAAAAAGTAAGTTACTTGTGTTTTAAAAATATGCAAAGTGTGAAATGAGGTTTGATCATAATGCAACATAACAAACATGTACGAACCTGTGTTGCAACATACGAGGAGTTGAGACATGGAGAGATGTTGATGTATGTTGAGACAAAATACGATTACGAGTAACTTGTACATTTTACGTTATGTATTACAAGTTACGTGTTTGTCATCAACAAAACAAACAAGACTGTGTAGATTAAATATCGTAATATTTGCACTAACAATCTCCCCCTTTTTGTTGATGACAAACAAACGTGTAAACGTAATATTTCGTAAAATGTAAAGTTACTTGCATCCCCGTTCTACCTTTACATTACCTTTCTCTGTTTACACTCTTCTCCCCCTTTTGTCAAAACAAAAAGGGTGTGTCCTTGGAGTTTAACTTCATTTCTCCCCGAAAAGGCGAGTTAGCATCATCCCTAGTGAAGTTAAATAGTCTATACTAACCCCTTATGTTGTTGCATCTCTAGGTAAATGTCCTTGGTCTATAGCGGATCCATGGATCAAATTTGAAAGCTTAACCTACAACATGGTTAGTTCTGTGCAACACATATAAAAAAATTATGAAAACTATATGATGAAGAAAATGACATCTTCGCAAAGGATTGTAGAAGAGTAAGAATGATGATGAAAAATGACATCTTCGCGTATTTGGCAATTCCTTTCTTGAAGTGAATTACCTACACGAGATTTAGAAAGAGATGCTAGAGAGAGAGATCAGTTGATTAGAGAGAAGATTAGATGAGAAAGGTGTGTGAAAACATGAGAAATGGCTTGGTATTTATAGCCAAAATGCTCCCCCTTGACGAGTGCTCCCCTTAGATTGAGGCGTCAAGATATGATGAAAAATAATATGTACTCTTTAAATGCTCGACGAAAGCTCCCCCTTGCTTGAGGGTGTCAAGTATGATCCTACAAAACAAAAACTAGTGCAATAACAAGTTTTGTCCTTAGACAAATATGTCATATACAACAAAATGTATAGACGACTTAATATGACGAATGCTCCCCCTTGCTCGAGGGCGTCAAAATGATCCTACAAAAAGAAAAAGAATGATGCAAACTTCATCCTTGGATGAGTAAGCCATAGACCACAAGGTGTATATGCTTGAACCTAAAAAGAGATGATATGAGAAGGAAAGTTTCATCCGTAGACAAGAATGCCGAACACACTAAAGTGTGTATTTGAACCTACAAAAAATATTAGTGCAATATATACTTCGTCTTTCGAGGAAGTCATGTATAATGAGATGTATATATGATGCAAAATGTTTCTAACACAAGAATGCAATATGATTTTCCAAACAAACTCCTAGAAAAGTGAACTAGATGTAGAATAATCTAAAAGGTGTAATCTTACTACTTTCATCGTCGAGGTTGGTTTTGGTAACAAGGCTGTTAAAGGTTGTAAGGGTGTGTTTGAGAATGAGACGCATTTCATTACAAAATTCACTTGGCTTTTGACAAAAGAGGCTTACGAGTTTCAAGATATGTGAGAAGATAAGTTCGATGGCTATTCGATTATCAAGACGCATTTCCTTCAAATGACTATTCGGTTATCCATATATATATATATATATATATATATATATACATATAGTTACCAAAAGTCCGTTTTTAGCCTTCATAATAATTAGTTTAAGCTTATTGGGCCTTGAGGCCCATTAGTGATCAAAGTATTGTTTATTAGTTTCAAAAACCCATTTTAAGCCTGTTAACAAGCCCGTTTAAGAAAATAAGTCTAACGAATAACCCACAAACAAAGCCAAGGCTCACGGACCAAGACTAAGCCATGGTTTGGGCTTAGCTTATTGGGTCGTGGCCTTTTAAGCCCATAATAAGCTATCCGTAGCTTATTATTAAGCCGTTAAGCTACGCAAGTCCTTAAATATCAAAATAAGCTATAACCAAATTTAACAACCCGAATTTAAGATCAATGTTTAGACCGAGCCCTATTTGTATTTTCTAATTTTTGTAGAAATCATTTTTATTCTTTTTGCTCGACTTGATAAAAATCGTCAATTTTTATTATTTGTGCGCCGTGATTTAGATATTTATCCGTTTTATCGATCGAGAAATCAACGAATGTCATATATAGCCATGAGAGCTTATTTTATTTTATTTTTATTAATTTTCATCTTTTATCCGCGTTTGGCCGAAACCGCGTCAAAATAGTGTTTTTACAATTTTTAGTATTTTAATTACGTGTTATAAGAGGGGTGTTTGGTTTCTAGTTTTGATGGAGCCTAAAATAATTAAAGAGGGTGTTTGGTTTATATGTTATGTTTATAAATTATATTTTTATTTTTATTTTTCTAAAATACTTATTCCACAATATTTGTTTTTAAAACACGGAGTTGAAATATAAAAAATTGTAAAAATACTATTTTGATGCGGTTTCGGCCAAACGCGGATAAAAGATGAAAATTAATAAAAATAAAATAAAATAAGCTCTCATGGCTAAATTATGAAATTATCGATATCTCGAACGCTAAAATGGATAAAGTCCAAATCACGACTCGAAAATAGCTAAAACGATGTTTTTTGTTAAAACGGCTAAAAACAAAATAATAATTTCCTTAAAAATTTGAAATGGAATTTAAAGCTCGGTTAAAATGTTGACCGTAAAATACGAGATGCTACAGTCTTCCCACCTTAAGGGAGCGCCGTCCCGGTGCTCTTTTCGACTTATCTCAATAGGGTTTGCGACGGTTGATACACATTCGGAAAATCCATATAACAAACGACGAGTCTAAAGAAGTTCATATCCCAAAGAATGATTCGTACGGACAAACACACGCTATGTCGGATACATATAAGCCCACTGATTTATAATTTGTCACTTACAAAAAGTGGCGTCCCAATCCTTGTAAGTAATAATTTATAAACTCATGGTTCGGCGGTTTATAATTTCCTTATTCAAATAAAGAAGCGTCCTAATTTATTTCAATAAGACGATTATAAATCATCCTACTTAAGCATGACCGACACAAAAACACAATATCAAAACAAGACCAAAAGCCACATTAAGTAAAATAAGTGTCTAATTGACGGCATGATTCTTCAAAAACGTAAGAAGTAAAAATCTAAATGATTTAAAATGTGACCCGACTGTGTTCCTAGTATTTTTAATGAGTGTAAAAATGTTTTTTAGATGAACTTTGACTATTTACACTATGGGTAAATAAGTTAAATTGCTTTAAATTTAGTATGGATCATTAACGGACGTGTCAGGACGCGTTGCTTGAGATTTTAAGCCGTTTTTGGGAAAACTTCCTAGAGATTGATCAAATATAAAATATTTTACATCTATTAGATGGAGTTTTATTTAAGTAGAATATTATACACAAATGTATTAATAGATAATAGACTAAGTACTGAAAATCACGAAAATTGATCTAACTAGAATAGAAAATAATAAAAGCCGAAGGACTAAATTAGGACATTATTATACTTAGACAAATCCGCAATGGGTTACATTCTACTCCTCGGTAAAACTGAATATTTTGTCCTGAAATTTTAAACTATTCACTAGCACTAAAGAGATGTGGTTTTTGAGTTTATTTGATCCTCACAGTCCCATGTAAATGCTGGTCCACTCGTTTTCGTATTCCATAAAACTTAAACGATAGTAAGAATCCTACTCCGCTTTTAGTCTTCTTAAATCCATTTCTAGGATTTTACTGGCTCTTCCACAAGTTTAACTTAGCATCAACTGGAATTCCTCTTAAGGCCTTGTCAGGATTTGATCGGCCAAAACATTGTTAAGGTTCGACCGTGAAAGTGTCATGTAATCGTTTATCTCCTGAGGTAAATCTTAGTCTTTAGGCTAGGGTACGATCCTCTATGTGATCTCAAATGGTCCAACAAACCTAGGTGCTAACTTGCCTTTCTTCTCAAAGCGTACTACACCTTTCCAAGGCGACACTTTTAGTAGAACATGGTCACCTACACTGAACTCTAAGGATTTCCTTCTCTTATCTACATAGCTTTTGATGATCACGTGCAGCATTAAGCCTATCTTGATCTGTGAGATCTTCTAAGTGGTCTTCTTAATCGCACTGTCTTAGCGTCTTATAATTAGTCCTCTCTTCCATCTTCTGCCATAGAATTGTTAACACGACACACTTTCCTATCTTTAAAAAGTGCTTTAAACGGTGCACATCTCACACTAGAATGGTAACTGTTATTATAGCATAACTCGACCAATAGAAGATGAACATCCTAACTTTCCCTGAAGTCCATGACGCATGCTTTAAGCATGTCTTCCAAGGTTTGAATTGTATGCTCGCTTTGACTGTCGGTATGTGGGATGGTAAGCCGTACTCTATGTCTAGCCTAGTTCTAATGCCTCCTACATCGACTGCCAAACCTTGATGTAAAGTGACTATCACGATCGGATATGATCGAGATTGGCACACCATACCTCGTTATAATTTTACTAAGGTAGAGTCTAGCTAGTATTTCCATCTTATAGTCTCCACATATAGGTAGAAAATGAGCAGACTTAGTCAATCGGTCAATGATGATCCAGATTGCATCATGCCCACTACTGGTCCTTGGAAATTTCATAACAAAGTCCATGGCTATTCTCTCCCACTTCTACTCGGGAATCTTAGGTTGCTGCAGTAAGCCGGACGGCCTCTGATGTTCAGCTTTAATGTTTGAACAAGTCAAGCACTTACTAACATACAAGGCTATATCTTTCTTCATTCCCGGCCACCAGTACATATCCTTAAGGTCATAGTACATCTTATCAGCTCTGGGCGAAATTGGAATATCATCAACTTTATATGGTGCTTCGTCCATTATCATGGTTCTACTTCACGTCACAGAAAAACAAAAAACCAAAAAATCAATCCCAGATAGAACCATGGCTTCTTCTACTCTACGTTTCATCTGTTTTACTAGCCCTCGCAGCATTTCTGTGGTGCATCAACAACCTTAGATGCTTCATTCTAAGCCGCTAGTATCCTATCCTTGATACTCGACTAAATGGTCATGTTCATTACTCAAACTCTCTTAGGCTTAATCCTCTCATTTCTACTTAGTGCATCGGCTACTACGTTTGCCTTACCTGGATGATAGTGAATCTCGTAGTCATAGTCGCTGAATAGCTCTATTCAATGACGTTGACGCATATTCAGTTCTTTCTGATTAAATTATGTGGCATGGAGGGCTCTTGTGGTCGCGTGTATATGATTTCGTTTGGTCATGTATAGGTAATCGCCTCTATTTTCTTTAAAGGCATATTACCATACATCAAATCCTAAATCAATGTGTAGTGTAATTCTTTTATTTATCTTAAATTACCTAGATGCATATAGCGATCATCTTACCTTCTTGCATAAGCACACACCTAGTTACGCTCTCTCCTAACACATCACAGTATACTTAGAGATAGTATCTGGTCCATCAAGAAGAGCTAGAACAGGCGCATTACATAACTTATCCTTCAAGATCTGAAATGCTTCTTCTTTTGGTCCTCACCCCGCAATTCATATGGTCTTAGTTGGCGGATTCAAAAATGTAGTGGTTTTCGCTGGTCTTGGGAAATTTTTCAATGGATCAACGGTAATATCATGTTATACCTAAGAATGAACGAACTTCGGATGGAGTCCTAGGGGCTTCCCAATTCTTAACAGCTTCGATCTTACTAGGGTCTACATCTATACCATCCCCATTAATCACATGCCTAAGGAACTGTACCTCTTGCAACCAGAATTAACTTAGAGAAATTTGCTAAGTTTCTTCTTCTTGAGCAGCTCTAAGATTAACCATAGATACATCTCATGCTCTTCCTTTGTCCTTAAGTAGATCAAAATATCATCTATGAATACTATAACAAACTTGTCTAGGTAGGGTCTATACACTCGGTTCATCAAGTCCATGAATACCGCTGGTGCATTCGTTAAACCAAAGGGCATTACTGTGAACTCGAAATGTCCACATCGAGTTCTAATGTTGTCTTTAGGATGTTGTCCTAGCTGCTTCCTCAGCTGTATGGTATCCGGACCGAAGGTCTATCTTAGAGAAGTATTATGATCCTTGCAGCTGGTCAAATAGGTCATCTATCCTAGGGAGGGGATAACGGTTCTTGATGGTCAGCTTATTCAACTCTCTATAGTCTATAGACATCCTAAATGAACTGTCCTTCTTCTTAACGAATAATACTGGTGCTCCCCATGGAAATGAACTTGGTCGAATGAAACCCTTGTCCTGGAGTTCTCTGAGTTGACTTGAATTCCTCCATTTCAGAAGGCGCCAATCGATAGGGAGACTTCGCAACCAGCATGTCTCCAGAGATTAAGTTGATACAAAACTCAAATTCTTGGGATGGTGGTAATCCTAATAGGTCGTTAGTTAATACCTCGGGAAAGTTCCTAACTACAACGATGTCTTTCAGTTTCTGCTCTTTGGTCTTTGCACTCATAAGGTATCTCACATTCTCTTATGGTTTTTCTCCTAAGACTCTAAATATTTCTCCGTGTGGTAGTAAAATCCTAACTACCTTCTCGTGGCAAACGATTTCGGCCTTGTGTCGGGATAACCAGTCCATTCCTACAATTACATCAAAACTCTCGTGTCTAAACGGTATCAAGCCGATGTCGAATGTATGCCCTTCTGCCTCTAGTTTACAATAGCGTATAACCTAATTGATTTCTACTAGCTGCCTGTTGGCTATTCAATCTCATAGCTAAAACCTAGGTCATTGGGCTCTATGTCTAACAGAGGTATGAAAGTAGTGGAAACAAAGCTATAGTCGGCACCGGAATCGAATAGTGTTGTAGCATAATAGTTGTTTAGAGTGAACGTACCCATCATAATGTTAGGGTCTTCCCCCCCCATGGAGAGCTTCCTCTGCTCCCATATAATGATGCTCTCCCGTGCTTGAATGCCATTGTTGTCCTACGACCTTTCATACTACCTACTTTATAGTTTGGTTTTGGGACGCAGTTTCCTTCTGGTCTCGGTGCTCGGTTAACCTAGGGCATGCCGCCTTTATAGTGATCAGTACCATCTACTGACTCAAAACTGCCCCTCGAGCAATTGTGGTTTTCGTAGTATTTACAGGGTCACCATCTCTTCTCCTGCAATTCCCTGGCAAGTTCCTAAGCGATTGTAGTTGTCTCTCTCACGCGCTCGACAAGGCATTTCGGGGTTATGATGAAAGTTACAGTTTGTACACTTGGGTGCGTACCGTGTACCTTTCTTCTGCTCAAAGGGCGCGTCGCCGCGCTCGCGCGTGGCAAACGCTTTTCTGTCTAGATTCTATATTGTCATCCTTAAGCATTTTCCTTCTTACTGTCATTTCTATATTTCTCTCTTCTCAGTATTATTCTTTAGCGATCATTCCTAATATTCCTCATTGGTTAGATTCTAGCTTTCTTAACACTTAATCTGTGAATTGTTGTTGGCCTCGTTGCTTGCTACATCGGCCTAATATAAAAACTATTTAATTTTAATTTCTTTTTTATTTAATTAACTTAGAATAATATATTTTTTAAAATTTAAAAACAACACCAAAAAATATAACATATTTTTTTTTATTTTTCAGGATCTGTGGAGGCTATGAATGCACGTATGATGTACCTTCTCAATCCTTTTGTTCTGCTAGAAGTAACCAAATGAAGGGACTAACTAGCAATGGCTCATGGAAACGTATCAGTGTACGAATAGTAGTGCCAGCTCTCGCTCCATTGAGTGATCTCCAAACTCGGTTCACAGCTTTATACATTCTTTATTTGGACGAAACTCCTTTCTCATTAAATACTTAAAATCCTCTCATGTCATGCCAACTGCGGCTTCTCAGCCTCTAGTTTGGACCTAGGTATTCCGCCATGTCAGTGCCTTACCGATAAATAGGCAGTGTACTTGACCTTCTGGTTAGTTCCACACCCACTCATGTCCTAGACCGATTCCATTTTCTCGATCTAGCGAGTGTTAAACTATCTGAACCACCTTCTCATCATACATCCTTTGGGGTCACATGCATAAAATCCTTGTACGATCAACCCATATCTACATTGCACACGTTAACATTTCCTAACATCACTTGGATGTTGTAGAGAGGTCACTACTGAGACAATGATGGTAGGAAGTAGGTTCTTGCGAAATTGTTGAGCGATGGACGTGGATAAGTCAGAAAGATTCGTCATCGCTCCATTGCCCAATACCGCATCGCGCGCGCTCACGCCTAGACCACCTTGATCACCAGTTTGACCACCAACTCTGATCGTTGGTTCTCCAGTCCTTCTACCTCCTCTACTAGTCGTCCACCCGTCCTTCCACCTCGTGGTGCAGCAGTCTGTCGACCTACACTTTGTGTCTTCATCCTTGGTGGCATTGTCTACGCGAGAGAGGGTTTAGGTAACGTTAGGTAGGAGGTAGATTTCGCATATAGACGGTCCTATTGTACTATAATACGCAGATATACAATCCTAAGGTGTCAACACCGATTTGAGCGAACAGGATAGCCAAGTCCACGTGGGTTGTGACGCATTCATAATTACGTTGGCCACTGTATTTATAGATGTGTCCTTTCCCAGTTGTACTCAGTATCTTTCCTGCACAGCTCAGTGAGTGACTAATCTAGTTCGATAGACGATAGACGTTTATTATGTATGGATAGCGAATTTTGTAATATAATTACAGTATATAAGATAGATAATATAAGATAGCTAAATATAAGATAGAGGATATATGATAGTTGATTATGAGATAGTATATAAGTTAGCCTAACTATAAATAGTGTAGATAGAGATTGGTAATATAGATACGATATTTAGATATTACGAAAAGCAGATATAGCAGTACACCGCACCACATATTTATCTTATCACATGCAACTATATGTAGGTTCCTAGGTTATAGTCTAGGCCAAACCATCTAATTCTCTATAACCTTCACTCTGATAACCAATCTGTCACACCTCGACTACGGCGAAAACAAGAGGTGTGACGGAGGATTGATCGTCATAACACAAAGCGTCAATATAGAGAAAACTAACATGCATTAAACAAGTGTTACAACATCCTCCAATAACAAGTATGGAACTTGTGTCAAAATAAGTTGAACCACATCACATAGTCTGATATTTTATTACAATTAACACCTCACATCCGGAGGGATACAAGTCTAATGGAAAACAATTAGACAAACTGAAACAAGTATCGATGTAACTTCCAATGATAAGATCCAAAATGGATGAACTTAGGTCTGCTAAAAGTCTCTAAACCTGCCTTTATGGATCATTCACATTACCTGAAAATGATACTCGAAAGGTTCAACATTACGTTGGTGAGCTCGTAGGTTTTTAGAAAAACCTAGTTGTTGTGCCAGAATATAAGAGAGGACAGTTGTGCAAATGAAAGCAGAACGCATATAACAGTAATTAAAATATCAACATATCAACATATCATCATATCATACCAGGGTAACCCAACCCAAATCAACATATCAAATTACCCCGCGCGCTTATAGTCCTCCGAACCTATCGCCTACCAACTAGAGCTATACAGTCGGCTACATGTTCAGTGCGAAATCCTTGCAATGGACTTCACATACATGTGATCTCAAGTATTGCAAGCATATCACTTAGTGTTCTCATTGCTATTATTACAACAATCATAGGTGCACTAGCAATTGTCTCAAAAGTGAATTAAGGTTTTTGCACAAATTTTAAAAGTAGTTGGAAAGGTTTTGAGTATCATTTTCCCCCAACGAAAAAAAGAGTTTAAAAATAGGGCTACTTGAGAACTCACCTTTAAGCAAAGCGAAATGTAGCTGAGAAGATGTTTCTAATCTTATTGTATGCAACGGCTTCCAGACACGACCTAATCCAGTTAAAGTCTGATTTTAAATATAGGTTTCCTAAATGTATGTTTAAGATTGATGCATAGTAGTTAAAAGATGCGTTGTACGGTCACTTTTAATGTTATTGGTTGTGTGATGGTTGGTAATTAAGACTCGAAGAAAGTCATAAGTTCGTATGTTAGATATGAGATTTACTTATTGTATTTAGAAATTTAGTGTGAAATTACTCTAGACTTAGCTAATAGTTATTAATAAATATGTTCGGTAATTATCGTGTCCGTCTTAAGTTGCCTAGTTCTAATTGCTTAATTTGTGATAAAATGAAACGTTTTAGTTTCGTTAAATCATTATAGAAGTTTTTATATTTATAAAATTATTTTATATTTTTTGTCTTTTAGTCGGGTTTTAAATTAATTATTTTTCTATTTGTTTTTCGTCTCTTTTGTCGGTTTATAGAAAAGAATTAATATTTTTATGTAAATATATTCTAAGGTCTATATTATTTGTTGTAAAAATTATTTTGTTGGCATGACCCGTTAGTTTATAAGACGTTTCTAAGGTTTTTAAACCTCATTTTTCAAATACTTTATCTTAAATAAATCAATTCCGTCCAACGACCCAAAATCCACATTTCGCATTAATTTCCAAGACTCGTTTCCTTCAAATGACTATTCGACTATTAATTTGTATATATATAAGTATAAATAGTTACCAAAAGTCTGTTTTTAGTCTTCAAAATGATTAGTTTAAGCTTATTGGGCCTTGAGACCCATTAGTAAACCAAAATATCATTTACGGGTTTTTAAAACTCGTTTTAGGCCCAATATTAAGCCCATTTAAGAAAATAAGTCTATCGAGAAGTCCACGAAAGAAGCCAAGACTCACGGACCAAGACTAAGTCATGGTTTGGGCTTAGCTTATTGGGTCGTGGCCTTTTAAGCCCATTATAAGCTATATGTATTGTATTATTAAGCCGTTAAGCTACGCAAGTTCTTAAATATCAAAATAAGCTATAACCCATAGTCATTAAAAATATGGTCGGGCCAACAATATAGGTTACAATAAGCACGGCTTATTGGGGAACTTATTGGTGTCACTGGGTTTTTAATTGCACAAAATACGTATAGTGTTGCTTTTAATAAGCAAAAAGCTATAGGTATTCTTGTACACAAAATAAGCTACCACTATAAGCTACTAAATATGACGAAGCTGAGTAAATGACTAAATGTACTCCTTTGGTCACCCTTCTCCTAGCCGTGAGCATTTTAGCTCAAAAAGAACGCTATTCGAGCTTTTTAATAGGCAAAATAGGTATTGTTATTATGAGTTCGCAAAATAAGCTATCATAGTAAGCTATAAAAATATGACAAGTATAGGTAATACCCAAAAACATATTTCTTTTGTTTCCCTTTTTGGATCGAATACAAATAAGCCCTAAATAAGCTATATAAGGCTTTTTAAATAAGCTAGATAAGTATTAAGCTATATGATATATAAATGTTATTCAACCATCACCACCATCATAATAAAATGGTCTTTCCTTGTTCCCCTTTTTCCCACATCGAACCGAACAAACAACCCTTTATTTTTATTTGTAAATTTTAAGCTTTCCATTTTTAACAAATGGACTGTACAACTATTATCTATGCATCATAATATTAATAAAAGTACAAAAATATTTGAGAAATAAATGACTTACAAAGAGGGTTTTGAAAATGAGATTAAACACTAAACCGCCAACCCAAACGTTATTTTAATGAACCCACCCCTATGAATCAACCCAGAAATACCCAAACTCTCATGTTTTTTTATCAAAGTTGGAAAAATTATGGTGTTTGTGTGTGTGTGTGGTGCGTACGAAACAAGCAAGAGAGAATAGAAATTTTAATGTGTGAGAAAATGAATGAAAGTGTGTGTTTGAAATCAAATAAAACAATTGGTTAGTACTAGGTTGGGGATACTGTGTCACCCATAATTCACAACTGCAGCGGATAACACTTTGGGGTTGCTACTTTACTTAGTATAAAGTACAAGTTACAGTAAATCGACCTCAAATGAGCGTTTGTTAAAATGTCACATTCGATTTAAATAAATCAGAGTAAATTTAGGTCCCAATATATTTTATTGATTTAACGAGGTTACAGAGATTTCTTCCGTGATCATTTTGTATTATTTAAGGTAAAAATATAGTTATCGAATGTTGAGCAAACAGAGTTCCTTGGTTCTGTTGATATCCACGCGTCTCGAATGCTCCAATTGCTTAGCTAACAATATAATATCCCTGGGGAAATACATGCAAAAACTTGTCACAATAATTGTTGTGATTTCATAGGTTTATGTACATATAGCTAGTATTGTTAAAATACGTTCAAGAAATATTTGTGTGTAAGAAGTGTAGGTTACTACTATCAAAGTATGGTTTTCGAAATCCAAGTAATGTGTCATATCCATCGAGTGAATCCATAGTAGTTTGTAAGAGATAAAAGAGATCACAAGTTTTGGTTCTTCGAAGTGACTTGTTGTACGGACAAGTCTTTATCACGTTTCTATCTTGTCGTTAACACTTATCTGTATGTAAATCATGTTGCCCCATTACTAGGTATTTTTGGGCCCCCTAATTCCTAATTTCTAAATTCAAATTGTCGTGATGGGTGCTAGAAATGATTCGATTCGATACCCCCGGACAGGGTGGAAACCAATAGATCTTATTTATTTGTACTAGCGCTCACCCTTATAGTGCAATTAACAGTCATGATGTTGGGTCTTTTGGCAATAACTACTCATGCAATTTTGATCTCATATTTGGGTCCTGCATACCATAAAGTTTCTTGTGTCCAGTTTTTAAAACTTGCATGTATAAACATGTATTTTGAAATAATGTGGTAGCAAGTAAAAGCTTTATTAAAAAATCATTCTTGTACGCTTATGTTGTAGTAACTGATAAGTTAGTCGGTATAACAATGCATGTATAAGTATTCATGTTTTAGAAATATTGTGGTAGAAAGTAAAAGCTTTAGTTAAAAACATTCATGTAAGCTTAATGTATGTAAGTTATATCCGATAAGTTATTCGCTGTAAAACAAGTCATGGTATTCTACCCTTAAAAGAATAGTTAAGAAATACCATTAAAATGAAAAGGTGGGGCTATGAAATCATTTGATGATGTAACTAAATCATGGGTCGTGTAGTTTTCCTCATGTTTCTTCAGTTGTCGAGAGGCATATGCTATCACCTTTTCCCTCTACATTAGAACAGCTCCAAAACCTTTGTGCGACGCATCGCAGTATACAACGAAGTTCTCAGTTCCCTTAGGCAAGGCTAGGATAGGAGCGGAACATAACTTCTGCTTCAAAGTTTGGAATGCCTCAACTTCTTCCGTACCCCATTCATACTTTTTGTTCTTCTCGGTCAATTTAGTTAGAGGCTTGGAAATTAACGAAAAACCTTCAATGAATCTTCGGTAATATCCGGCTAAACCCAAAAATTGTCTGACTTCTTTCCGTGTTGTCGATGCAGACCAATTTTGGATAGCCTCAACCTTCGCAGAATCCATGTGAACACCTTTACTATTGATCACGTGTCCGAGAAATTGCACCGACTCAAGCCAAAAATCGCACTTCGAAAATTTTGCGTACAACTGCTCATTCTTGAGCAACTCTAAAATGATCTTCAGATGTTTTTCATGCTCTTCTTTATTCTTGGAGTAGATAAGTATATCATCAATGAATATGATCACAAATTTGTCGAGGTATGGCTTGCACACTCGATTCATTAGATCCATGAATACCGCTGGAGCGTTGGTTAGATCAAACGGCATTACTTGAAATTCATAGTGACCGTACCTAGTCCGAAAAGCAGTACTAGGAATGTCTTCTTCTCTAATTCGGAGTTGATGATAACCAGACCGCAGATCGATCTTTGAGTACACGCTGGAACCTTGAAGTTGATCAAACAGGTTCGTCATCCTCGGAGTGGATACGATTCTTAACTGTCAACTTTATTTAGCTCGCGATTAATCGATGCAACATACGGAATGATTCCGTCCTTCTTCTTAACGAATATACTGGAGCTCCCATGGCGACGAGCTCGGGCGAATAAACCCTTTTTCTGATAACTCTTGCAATTGGTCCGCCAATTCCTTCAAGCTTCTTGGTGCCAATCGGTACGGGGCTCGTGCAACAGGTGCAGCACCCGGTACAAGTTCAATTTTAAATTCCACTTGCCGAGGTGGTGGGAGTCCTGGTATGTGCCACGAACAATTGATGTCCTCTTTCGATGTATTTGTTGTCCTTAATGCAGGATATTATCTTCAATTGGGATGTACCATGGTCTCCCTCAACTATCAGCGTCTTGTTCTTGACGGGTATATGTACTACTTTCTTGCCACATACAATAACGGCATCTTGATCAACTAACCAATCCATCCCAATAACTACGTCAAAAGTTCCCAGCTCAATGGGCATAAGGTCAATTTTAAATAAGTGGTTTAATAAGTTCAGGGTACACCCTCTTAGGATAGTATTAGTAATAGTGACCCTTCCATCGGCCAATTCCACTTCGTAACTAGTGTCTAGTGTAACTAGAGTAATGTCAACCCGGTGGCTAAAACTAGTGTTCACGAAGCTTTTGTCAGATCCTGAGTCAAATAATACAGTTGCATAACGATTGTTGAGTAGAAACGTACCAATAACCACATTAGGTCCTTGTTGTTTCTCAGCATCTCTAATCACGTAAGCCCGACCTCGAGCTTCCTCACCTTGTGGATCCCTTTTCTTTGGACAATAGTTCCTTGTGTGTCCCTTTTCTCCACAATCATAACACGTCACGGTTGGTCGCGCATTAGCACCCGTAGCTTTAGCCTTGCCCTTACAATCTTTTGCCATATGGCCTGCCTTTCCACAGTTGTCACATACTACCTTGCAATACCCAAAGTGATGCTTTCCACAACGATTACAGAGTGGTTTGTTTCCAGCATACCCACCTTGCTCAGTAGGGGCGGTGGTCATTGCTCGTGCATTACCATGCCTTTGATTGTTTTGCTGGTTATGGCGGGTGTTGTCCCTGTTGTTATTTCTGCTGTTACCACCTTGTGTGCTTTCCCATTTCCTTTTATTGCCCTCGGCAATCCCTTCAATTCGAGCTTGAGCTTTTTGTTCCATCAAGGCATGTGCCATCCGCACAGCTTCATTTAGGCTAATGGGTTTGGATCCAATAACTGTACCCTTTATGTTGTCAGTTAAACCCCGAATATAGGCTTCAATTTTCTTGCGTTCACTCGGGACCATTTCCGGACATAGTTGTACCAGCTTATGAAAGCGCTTAGTATAAGCAGTTATGTCAAACTCCTTAACCTTCAAATTCTACAGTTCGTGCTCCATTCGCTGCACTTCCTCAACGGGACAAAATTCCTCTGTCATTAACCTTCTCATTTCAGTCCAACCGATCTGATTTGCAGTTTTTAATCCCATCATCGCAACCTGGGAATTCCACCACGTCACGGCACACCCTTAAAGTATGGCAGCAGCAAACTTGTCTTTCTCAACACCATTCGGTATATTTTCACATAATCCCAAAAAACCATTCCGTTTTCTCAAACCACCTACTTAGCCTCTAACAGCTCCTGTGTCTTTATGGAAGACCTGTAGGGTTTGATTCAATGAATCCCGAAAAGGTACATTCTCGAGCAGCTGGTACCCCACCTTGGCCCCCAGCTTCATTAGCATTGTTTCTTTGTCCCCTAGCGTTTGCCTGCCTTGCTCGTTCTGCCTCCACAGCAGCATTGACCCTCTGAGTGACGAGTCACTCGACGGCAGCTTGGTTCATTGGTCTTGGTGGCATGATTCTATCACAACACAAAGAAAGTCTCAATGAGTATTTATATAATGACATAATCACATCATATACAAATGATTCAATAATAACACAATCAAAACATCAAGTAGTAAATCTATGATAAGCACTTGTTCATCATTCATTACCAAAAAGAGTTGATACATAGGTGCATTGTTTTACAAAATGATATAAATCATTACAACCAATGGCCTCAATTCACTAACTGAAGATTCAGTTTAGTGGTTACACAATGAAAGATACTACTAATAAAATTAAACTACTAAGAGTCACGAGGTGGAGATCCTTGTGGCTCAGATTGGTGAAGTCTCCTTGGTAGGTGAATCCTGAGTATCAGTAGACAGGAGCTAAGTGGAGGATCACGTGGCAGCAATATATGGATCTCTTGGATCATTATGAGAACAGGAGCCATAGAGTCTCAGGTTAAAGCATATGGCGGACTCTTGATACTGCAGAGCGGCGGCAAAGATTCTTACCATAATAGACTCAACGTCTTCAGGTGATGGTAATGCCAAGTTGACGTCATGCTCTCTCAAGCTCTCTAGTGCGGTTCTCCTCGGTCTAGCATCATCTTTAGTCGCTTATTTCGGCACGCACATCCTCTCCTCATTATGCTGAACCCTACGATGTAGTGCTCCAGTTCACTCTAATGTTAGATTGGGGTGAGATCCTCGGGTTATGACCAGCGAGAGCAGCAGATTGACGATGTTCCCGGTCCAAAACCTGAGTATCAGTGAAGAGTCTCTTAAATGGTATTAGTCTGCTAGTACCGATGGGAACAGCCTCAGGTATAGGATTAGCAGGAACAGGAGGTGGTATGGGTGCAACTTGTATCCTCGCCTCAGCCTCAGCCTCAGCTCCTACCTCAGCCTCTGATCAGCCTCAGCCTCAGCTCAGAAGTGGATGCAGGTGGTGAGGGTAAGTGGGTCGCCCCACCATGAATAAGGAAGTATCCATTCTGGGCCGTCCCATTGTTCATCAGCTTCCATCTCTTCTTCTTCTTCCATTTCCGGATCTTCCTCCTCTTCCTCCATCTCTGGGTCTTCCTCTTCAACCCAACCATTCATGTTATCTGGTGCTGCCTCCGCAGCTAGCGCGAACTCGTTATTGTTTGGTAGGTTGGCCATGATAATCTGCAGATTGCGTAAAATAAATAAGGATTACTATATAAATAATAATTTATATGAGAATGCGAATGCATGACGATGCTTCAGGAATATGCATGATGATCGATAAATAGTATGAATATGCACAATAATATTTGTTACATATAGAAATTTCATTTTTGAAATCTTAAATAAACAATTCTTGATGCTTCGCGGATAAGCATATCAATCGATATATATATATATATATATATATATATATATATATATATACATATCAATTACATATAATAATATTTATTATCATGATTTTCAATGTAATTGCACCAAAAATGTGCATAAATACTCAAATGGAAAAATTTTGATTATGAATAACACAAGGGCTTCGAGGAGTCTTAGCGCGCATAAAAAGGGTTATAGTTTAGGTAAAAAAATTTTTTTTGACCTAGTTCTCTATAACCTTTAGCTCTTGATACCAATCTTTAACACCCCCAAATTATCACGCAGCGGAATATACAACATTGGGTGTTAATTCATAGCACAATTACACAAGGATATAGAAAACGACTCGAAAAGAGGCGTTTAAAAAGCATTGTTCCATTCAAAGAAGTTTCAGAGTAAACAACATACGTCCCACAGAAACGTTACCAAATTCATAACATAAGTTTTGAAAAACATGGATAATAAGTTTTATAAAATGGAACAAAATACAAGTTCTTAAAACTTTAGCGCAGACTCCTCGTACTCGGCATCCATCACCCTTGGTTACCTGAGATAAAACATGCTTAAAAGTCAACAATAATGTTGAGTGAATCCATAGAGTTTGTAAGAGTTAAAAGAGAACACAAGTTTTTGTTCATCGTGTGACTTGTTGTACGGACAAGCCATTATTCAAGTTTCTATTGCAATAAGCTCATGACACCGAAGCCTTGACGTTAACACATATCTTGTATGTAAATCACGTTGCCTCATAACTAGGTATTATTGCCTTATACCTAAATTCTAAATACAAATTGTCCGTTGACTGGGTGCTCGAAAGGATTCGATTCATACCCCCGGACAGGGCTGTCAAACCCAATAGATCTATTTATTTGTACTAGCGCTTACCCATTATAGGCAATTAACAGTTCATGATGTGAGGTCTTTTGGCAATAGCTACTCATGCAATTTATATCATATTCGGGTCCAGCATACCATAAAGTTCTTGTGCTCAGTTTATAAAACAAGCATGTATCTCCCTCGCGGGGTTTTATAAATACAGTTAAAAGTTGAAAGGCGAGGCTATGAACTCACCTTGAGCGAACGGTAATATCAAGTAATATAAGAGCTGAAGTAAGACAAATACTCCTAAGAGCGACCTAAAATAAAAGGCGCGACTTAGAAAAACAATCTAATACTTACGCGAAAGAAGATGAAATCAAATGATGACTTTATAAAAGTTTTACTTATGTCCGATCTAGCATGGCATTGCATTCAAGTTTTTATTGACCAATTTTACCTAAATTCAAGTGTCCCAATCTGTATGAATATGTCATTCATACCATGTTTTTACTTTACTCTTTACCCGTCAACTCACACAAAATTAGCCGTTTTGGTTTTACGTCTAGTAACTTTTATTTATAAAATTCTGAAAACTTCCAACTTTGTCGGATCATAAATCAAAATCCGTAATTCATATGAGCATGAGGTTTTCACCTCCAGAAAGCATTTTGAGTCTACTTTTCAAAAATACAGGCCTCACTGTCCAGGGGGTCAATGATCCTGTGTGAAATTACCATTTTACCCTTCTATGTCAA
This sequence comes from Tanacetum coccineum, assembly GCA_026074375.1. Taxonomy (NCBI): domain Eukaryota; kingdom Viridiplantae; phylum Streptophyta; class Magnoliopsida; order Asterales; family Asteraceae; genus Tanacetum; species Tanacetum coccineum. Next base: position 42,143 of record BQNB010021917.1, on the reverse strand, counting down.
AACAGTTTATTTTCTGAATATTTCCACTCCACGAAAATGACCATAAATCAAAATCTATACATGCTATAAACGTGAGGCCACTTGGAGATGGTAGCTATAAGTGTCCTCTACAGGGAACAACTTTTTATTTCAGAAAGTTAGTGCAAAAATATGGGGTTATACCCCGTTTCCCAACTGAGTGCAAAAATTGACTAGTTTTAGTAAATTGGCCGTATCTAGCTCATCCGGAGGAGATACGGCTCTATCCAACTAACCACATACACTTTAGACACATACCAACATCATTATTAAATTTACCAGGTACCCTATTACCAAAAATATTTCGTAATCCATCTGTTTTGCTACTGATGTAGAAACAGTTTCATAACCCTATTATAACCCAATCCAACATCATTTTATTTTCTTTAAAATTTAACACAATGCCATAACTAATGATTAGACACATTAGTAAACATAAAAACTTAATATTTCCAGAATCTAACATCCATTTGCATGGTCCAAAAACGAAAGAAAGATTAAGAATGAAGAATAAATCTTACTAAGGGTGGATATAAGCTAGAGAATCGACAAACAAAAACACTCTCTTCTTGCTAGGGCTGGTCCGAACCAATGCAATCCTTAAAACCAGCGATTGAACACTTACTTAGCCCTAAAATATCACCAAGAACTATCCCAATAAAACCCCAATCAAATGGCTTCAAGAATCACCAAGAAAACTAGTCCTAAACACCTTCAAATCTTCAAGAAACTAACAGATACAATACTTTGCAAGATGCTAGAGGATGTGTTATAAAGCCAAAATGAGCTATGAATAATTTTGTGAGGATGGTGATGTGGTTGTTGTATGAATTCAGCAGCCAGGACCAAGAAAAGGAGAGAAAAAAAACTTTTGAAATGGTGAAATGAATAGTTAGTTTGCATGTATGGGAAATGAAGTGTAATGAGTGGTTTTATGGAAAAATGGAGTATGGTGGAGTGTGGGGAAGGGTAAATCCGGTTTTAGGGTCTTGGGGGGGATAAAATTATTATTATTTTTTTTTTGATTATTTGTTTGTGATAGTTTATTTAAAGTGTAGGTTAGGTTAAAAAAGAAAAAAGGTAAGGTTTAAGGTAGAAACGCGAGTTTTTAGCAAGAAAATTCGGAAACGCGAATCACAACGGAAAATGAAAATGATGGGAATTATAATTATTGGGGAATAATATGAGATTAATAAATCACTTACGATGCGAAGACGGAATAGGTTTCTAAATTACGCTCACGCAAAAGCTAAAAACGAGAATTTCTTACTAAATCGGGTAGACGTAAAACTTAACAACTCGCTTAAAAATGAAAATAGAATTAAAGCTCGGAGTAAAATAATGACCTTGAATACGGAATGTTACATCCTCCCTTCCTTAAGGGAGCGCCGTCCCGGCGCTCGATTTCTCCTGTTCGCTTTACACTTGCTCAAGAAGAGTTGCGGTTATACTCATGTCGTCGTCGAGGTTTCTAACAAAACTAAATGAGAAAAAGTCAAAACATCAAATACATGCAACGTGCATAAGAGAACGGATTGAATGTCGCGAGAATTCTTAAATGAAAGGATAAAATACATGAATCGAAGAAGAGGCCATTGGAAACGAGGAATTTAACAAGTCGTCAATTCTTGGAAGCAGTTGATGGTTCATTACTATTAGCTCATCAAGTTCGCGGCGGTCAATACACATTCAGAAAATCCCATATAACAAATCACGAGTCGAAAGAAGTTCATAGCCCAAAGAATGATTCGTACGGACGAACACACGCTATGTCGGATAAACATAAGCCCACTCATTTATAATTTGTCACTTACAAAAAAAGGCGTCCCAATCCTTGTAAGTAATAATTTATAAACTTATGGTTCGGTAATTTATAATTTCCTTATTCAAATGAAGAAGCGTCCTAATCCATTTCAATAAGATGATTATAAATCATCCTACTTAAGTATCGCCGGCACAAAAACACAATACCAAAACAATAGATTACGAAGCAACATATACGATTCAAAAGCATAAAGAGAGTGTTCCAACTCGAAGTCAAATGATAGAATAACTAGCGAAATTGACAAACTACGCCGAATTTCAAAAAAAAAAAAAGGGAATGAAGCAAGGTCGCGTAAATGTTTCGGAGATAACCGCATCGCTCACAATATATCAAAGTAAACGAACTCATTAAAAATACACCAACGTACAATACAACAAAAGTACGAGTTAATCTAAAATATAATACTAGTATTGACGTTCGAGAGAGAAAATAAGAAAACAGGAAGTACGCGATAGTGGAGTAAGCAACGTATATATATAATCGGCCGCTATGAAGCAAAATAGTAGACGAGTCATAATATAGACAGTATGAGAGCGCAATAATAACCAAGTATTAATACAAATTCATTTATGTAATTAGCAGTAAAGAAGCAAAAAGCATTATACATTAACCTGGAGCAAGCGAGACGCATGGATAACCGTGGACAATTGTATGGTCTGAAAGACACTAAATTTTCGAAAAACGGTTATAGTCTAGGGTTTTGAAAACGACCTAGTTCGCTATAACGAGTGCTCTGATACCAATCTGTGACACCCCCATAAAATCAACAACGCAGCGGAATACCACTTTGGGGATGGGGGGTTTTTGGGGGGGCGGCCCCACTTCATAGTTATAAAAGTACAAGTACAGTAAACGACCTCTAAAGAGACGTTTAATAAAATGTCACATTCGATTTAAATAAATCAGAGTAAATTCAGGTCCCAATAATTTATGTTTTAACAAACGTTACATGAGTTCAAACATGACTCATTTGTATAATTAAAGAAAACATTTATCGAATGTGAAGAAAAACCAAGTCCTTATAGTTTTGATATCCACGCGTCTCGAATGCTCCCAATGCTCAGCTAGCAATATAATAACCTGAGAAAATACATGCAAAAACGTCAACAATAATGTTGGTGAATTCATAGGTTTAAGTAAAAGCAGTATTGAAATAGTTTAAGAAATATTTCTGTAAGAAATATAGCGTTACAGCATTTAAAAGAATTGTTATCGAAATCCAAGTAATGTTTCAATAAATCAAGTAATGTTCAATAGTGGACCACAAGGTTTAAGATCAGCCAGCGACAGTATTTCAAAGTATAATTCAACAGAATACATTGCAACGAATACAATGTATAAATCTTGATTGCATTGAGCTCATGACACCGAAGCCTTGACGTTAACACATATCTTGTATGTAATTCATGTTGCCCCATAACTAGGTATTATTGCCTTATACCTAACTTCTAAATACAAATTGTCCGTTGACTGGGTGCTCGAAAGGATTCGATTCAGACCCCCGGACAGGGCTGTCAAACCCAATAGATCTATTTATTTGTACTAGCGCTCACCCATTATAGGTAATTAACAGTTCATGATGTGGGGTCTTTGGCAATAACTACTCATGCAATTGACCTCATATTTGGGGTTTAGCATACCATAAAGCATCTAGTCGCTGTTTATAAAACAAGCATGTATCAAACACGTATTAGAAATCATGTGGTAGATAAGCAAAAGCTTTAGTAAAACATTCATGTAACGCTTATGTAGTAGTAACCGATAAGTTATTCGGTAAAACAAGCATGTATCAAACATGTATTAGAAATCATGTGGTAGGTAAGCAAAAGCTTTAGTAAAACATTCATGAAGTTTAAGTAGTAGTAACCGATAATTATTCGGTAAAACCAAGCATGATATCAAACCAATGTATGTGAAAGAATTCATGTGGTTAGATAAGCAAAAGCTTAGTAAAAACATTCATGTAACGCTTAAGTAGTAGTACCGATAAGTTATTTCTAAATATCAAGCATGTATTCAAACATGTATCTGAAGAAATCATGTGGGAAAAAATTACAAAAGCTTTAAGTAAAAACATTACATGTAACGCTATGTAGTAGTAACCGATAAGTTATTCGGTAAAACAAGCATGTATTCTCACCCCAAAAATAGTTTAAGAAAACCATTAAAAATGAAAAGGTGGGTCTAGTAAACACACCTTGGGCGAGACGGTAATATCAGTAATTAAAGAGCTGCAGTAAGACACAATACTCTAAGAGCGACCTAAAAATAAAAGGCCGACTTAGTAAAACAATCTAATACTTACGCGAAAGAAGATGAAATACAAATGATTTGACTTTTATAAAAGTTTTACTTATGTTGGAACTAGCATGGCATTGCATCAAGTTTTTATAGACCAATTTTACCTAAATTCAAGTGATCCAATCTGTTAGGAATAAGTCATCTCATACGCAAGTTTTACTTTATAACTCTTTACCCGTCAACCACACAAAATTACCCGTTTTGGTTTTACGTCTAGTAACTTATATTATACACATTTCTGAAATCTTTCAACTTTAGAGTTGAATCATCAACTCAAAAACCTTAATTCATACAGAATGAGGCTGTTCACCTCCAGAAAGCAATTGAGTCTACTTTTCAAAATTCCAGGCCCTCCGGTCCCAGGGTCAATGCATCTGTGTGAAATTACCATTTAACCCTTCTATGTCAAAACAGTAATTTTCAGAATAGTTTCCACTCCACGAAAATGATCATAAATCAAAATCTCTACAATGCATAAACGTGAGACCACTTGGATGATGGTAGCTATAAGTGTACCCTACAGGAAAAACTTTTTATTTCAGAAATTAGTGCAAAATTATGCGGGGTTATACCCCGTTTCCCCAACTGAGTGCAAAAATTGACTAGTTTTAGAAAATATGGCCGTAATCTAGCATCATCCGCAGGAGATACGGCTATATCCAATTAACACATATACCTTAGACACAACCAACATCATATTAAATTACCAGTACCCTATTACCAAATATTCGTAATCCCATCAGTTTTGCTACTGGTGTAAAAACAGTTTACAATAACTCTATAATAATCCAATCAACCATCATTTTATTCTCTAAAATAACACAATCCAAAACTAATGATTTTAGGACACATTAGTAAAACAGAAAAACTAAATAATTTTCAGAATCTAACAACCATTTCATGGTCCAAAAACGAAATAAAATTGAGAATATAGATTGATACTTTCTAAGGGTGGATTTGAGCTAGAGACTCAACAAACAAAGAACACTCTCATCTTGTTAGGGCTGGGCCAACCCAATGCGAACCCTTAAATCCAGCGATTGAAACACTACTTACCCTAAAATATCACCAGAACTTTCCAATAAAACCCCAAACAAATGGCTTCAGAATCACCAAGAAAACAGTCCTAAACACCTCAAATCGTTCAAGAACTAAACCAACTTTGCAAGATGCCCAAGAGATGGCGTGTATAAAGCCTAAAATGAGTTGAATAATATTTGTGAGATGAGAGATGTGGTGTGTAAGAAATTCATCGCCAAGGACCAAGAAGAAGGAAGAAAAAAAACTTGAAATGGTGGAAATGAATATGTTAGTGGATGCATGTATGGGAAACGAAGAAGTAATGGAGTGGTTTTATGGAAAGAATGGAGTATGGTGGAGTGTGAGGGAAGGGGTAAATCCGGTTTTAGGGTCTTGGGGGGTATAAATTAATTATTATTTTTTTTGATTTTGTTATGTGGATAGTTTATTTTAATGTTAGGTATAGGATATAAAAGAAAAAATGTAAGGTTTAAGGTAGAAACGCGAGTTTTAGCAAGAAAATTCGTAAACGCGAAACACAACGAAAAATGTATAGGATGAAAATTATAATCATTGGGGAATATTATGAGGTTATTAAATCACTTACGATGCGAAGATGGAATAGATTTCTAATTACGGCTCACGCAAAGCTAAAAAAACAGAGAATTACTACTAAAATCGGTAGACTAAAACTAAACAACTCGCTTATAAAGAAAATAGAAATTAAAGCTCGGAGTAAAATAATGACCTGAATACGGAATGTTTACATCCACCCTTCTTAAGGGAGCGCCCGTCCCGGCGCTCGATTTCTTCCTGCACGCTTACACTTGCTCAAGAAGAGTTGCGGTTATACTCATGTCGTCGTCGAGGTTTCTAACAAAACTAAATGAAAAAAGTCAAAACTCAATACATGCAACGTGCATAAGAGAACGGATTGAATGTCGCGAGAATTCTTAAATGAAAGGATAAAATACATGAATCGAAGAAGAGCCATTGGATAAACGAGGAATTAACAAGTCTCATCTCTTGGAAGACAGTTGATGGTTCATTACTATTAGCTCATCAATTCGCGTGCTGTCAAATACACATTCAGAAAAATCCATAGATAAAAAATCAACGAGTCGACAGAAGATCATAGCCAAAGAATGATTCGTACGGACAAACACACGCTATGTCGGATAAACATAAGCCCACTCATTTATAATTTGTCACTTACAAAAAAAGGCTCCCAATCCTTGTAAGGTAAGAAATGTTATACAACTTATGGTTTCGTAGATTTATAATGTTCCTATCAAATGAAGATGCGGCCTAATCCATTTCAATAAATGATTATATAATCATCCTACTTAATATCGCCGCACAAAAACACAATACCAAAAAATAGATTACTAAGCACCGTATACGATTCAAAAGCATAAAGAGTAGTGTTTCCACAACATCGAAGTCAAATGATAGATATAACTACGAAAATAGACAAAGCTACGCGCCAATATCATCAAAAGGAAGCAAAGTAAATTTGCGTAAATATTTCTGAGATCACCACATCGCTCATAAAATATTAAAGTAAAAGAACTTATTAAGAGTTACCCTAGTACTATGCACATATGTACGAGTATCCTGATATAGTACTCTCATTAACGTTCGAGGGAGAAAATAAGAAAACAGGAAGTACGCGATAATCGGGGTGGTCAATATATAACTGACCGATATAAGGTAAACAGTACGACGTCATAAGATAGACGTATGAGAGCAAAATAATAACCAAGCATTATATATTCATTATTAATATAATATCAATAAGCATGCAAAAGGGAGCATATAAGTTACCTGGGAGCAAGTGCGCGCGGATATCGGACAATGGTGAAGGACTCTTAAATTTTTTCGAAAAACGGTTATAGTCTAGGGTTTTGAAAATGACCTAGTTCGCTATAACGAGTGCTCTGATACCAATCTGTGATACCCCCAAAAAATCACAACGCAGCGGAATACCACTTTGGGGTGCCACTTCATAGTATAAAATACAAGTTACAGTAAACGACCTCAAAAGGGACGTTTGATAAAATGTCACATTCGATTCAAATAAATCAGAGTAAATTCAGGTCCCAATAATTTATAATTTAACAAGACTACCAGAGTTCAAACGTGATTCAATGTATATTTTAAAGATAAATGATTATCGAATGTGAAGAAAACCGAGTCCTTTAAGTTTTTGATATCCACGCGACTCAAATGCTCCCAATGCTCAGCTAGCAATATAATAACCTGAGAAAATACATGCAAAAACGTCAACAATAATGTTGGTGAATTCATAGGTTTAAGTAAAAGCAGTATTGAAATAGTTCAAGAAATATTTCTGTAAGAAAAGTAGCGTTACAGCATTTAGAAGAATTGTTATCGAAATTCAAGTAATGTTTTAATAAGTCAAGTATTGCTCAATAGTGGACCACAAGGTTTAAGATCAGCCAGCGACAGTATTTCAAAGTATAATTCAACAGAATACATTGCAACGAATGCAATGTATAAATCTTGATTGCATTGAGCTCATGACACCGAAGCCTTGACGTTAACACATATCTTGTATGTAATTCATGTTGCCCCATAACTAGGTATTATTGCCTTATACCTAACTTCTAAATACAAATTGTCCGTTGACTGGGTGCTCGAAAGGATTCGATTCAGACCCCCGGACAGGGCTGTCAAACCCAATAGATCTATTTATTTGTACTAGCGCTCACCCATTATAGGCAATTAACAGTTCATGATGTGGGGTCTTTGGCAATAACTACTCATGCAATTGACCTCATATTTGGGTCCAACATAACATAAAGTTTCTTGTGTCCAGTTTATAAAACAAGCATGTATCAAACATGTATTAGAAATCATGTGGTAGATAAGCAAAAGCTTTAGTAAAAACATTCATGTAACGCTTATGTAATAGTAACCGATAAGTTATTCGGTAAAACAAGCATGTATCAAACATGTATTAGAAATCATGTGGTAGATAAGCAAAAGCTTTAGTAAAAACATTCATGTAACGCTTATGTAGTAGTAACCGATAAGTTATTCGGTAAAACAAGCATGTATTCTCACCCCAAAAATAGTTTAAGAAAACCATTAAAAGAGAAAAGGTGGGGCTATGAACTCACCTTGATTGAAGACCACAATCAATAATCAATCAATCACGAAGCGTCACCGATAACGAACTCGACCGCGACCTATAATTATGTCGCTCGGTTACTATATAATAAAGTACGACCGAATGATGCGTACATCGCAATGATAGAAATAGTATAAAATACACATGTGATGAGAAATCCACTTGCGCCTTAGATCATAAAATCCCACAATATTAGGTTGCGATCGTTCTTTTATTTATATCATACATCGCTTAAGCAAATACTTTCTATTTTAAGAAACTTTCTATTTTAGGAAAGTTACCACATTTGGAAAGTTACCATTTTTGGTAAGCCTCGGCATCCAATTATATTTGTAAAAATATTTATTTATCTCGTCGAAATTTCGACTTTCAATTTGGTTATTAATTACCCATATCGGGATTATGTCCCGTATATTACCAAAGTTACTATTTTTATAATTTTATCCGTTCAATAAACTCGTTAACTCTAACTTGTTATATTCGTAAAAATAATAGCGTTTATTATTTTTATAAACGTTCAATAAGTCTTGTATTAACCCGTTGACTTTTTAAAGTCAACATTTGACTTTCTTTGACTTTTATACTTATATTTATCTTTACCCAAATCTGACCCGCGCCAAACGACCCTCTAAATCACATTTTCACGACTCGGTCAAAGAAGAAATTTTATGCAAAACGATATTCCGGACAACTTTTTAGTTTTAGTCGAGACCCGAAACTCGACAGAAAATGACCAAAACGCCCCTGCAAGAATCTGCTGGAACTTGACTATTTTAATAAAAACGCAACAGTTTGACCATCGGTTTTGACCCGCTATATCACGTTTTCATGACTTTGACCAAAAAGAGATTTTATAGAAAACGTCATTCCGGACAACTTTTGTGTTTCGCCGGAAGGCCGAAACGGACTCGAAAGTGCCCGAAACGGCCGTTGAAAATCGGATCAGAATGTAAATAAGCTCAAAATAGCTGATTGCTTTTTCTTAGTTTTCAAATCTTATTTTCGCCGTAACTTCTTCGTTATTAGGAGTTAGAAGCTCTACCTTATATCAAAACGATCGTCTCGGAAAGCTTTATCATATTTTATAATCAAAAATCAGAATTTACAAATTTTCGAACCTCGAAATACGTGCTGAAGTTTCTGTTCGTTTTTGATACTTTCAAAATGCGCCGAAAACTATTTTTGACCCAAAAACTCATTCACAATACATCCAAAATGGTCTATAAACATTACTCACTTCGCTCAATCAACCCACATCATAACTAATCTAGTTGACGCAAGTTCATCGGATTTCATCACATATATTTATAATCTATCGAAACGCGAAACAAACGAAACAATAGTAACACGAATACTTACAACGCTATATTAAGCAAACTTGGACTCGATTCGTTCCCTTTTCTTGCCTTTGCCGAACTCGAACCAAACCAAAATACCAAAACCATAAACTTTTTAACAAAACTCACTTGTTACAAGGTTTATTTATCATCAAATACTAGTGTTTTTCAACCCATTTCGACCAAACCCGAACCAAATTAAAACTAGAAAAATACCCATTGCATGTGGAATATTTTTGGTGGAAAACGTAGGAAACGACGAGGGGATTCGGAAAATATAGGTTGATCGGGTTGCATGCGATTTTTCCGGCGACGACGGCGGCGGCCGACGACGGCGATGGTGTTTTCCGGTGACCGGAAAAGTTTTCCGGTGAAGGGGAGGAGAGAAATGAGGAGGTGTGTGTGTGTTTCTAATTTTTGTAAATGAATGAAAATGTGTATAAATTTTATATATATATAAAAGTTATAAAAAAAATGGCAAGTTACAATAGTCTAGGGTTAAGAGTGTGATATTTCCCAGGGACCAAACGTGTAATTGTTGAGAAACTTTTATAAAATATTGGTTCGGGACTCATTTGAGCGACTTAACGGATGATTCAGAATACGAAACTTGCGCCATAGTTTTGTGCAGCTACCCCTGCACCTTCACCATCTTGATCTTGGGGAAGCATAACAGCTAAAAGTTGCATAGGTTGCCCCTCAAAGTTGAGCTTCATATTAGCAAAAAGTTTACTAGATAGCTTGAACACATGGTACTGTCTTGTAACCCTAGTTTCTATACCTAAAATGGTTTAAAGAAAACGAGGATACATTAAGAACTTTTTAGCATTTCCTATGTTACTAACCATTCCCTTAAAAATGTAACTGGACCAGTTAAATCTTCTCCCACCAGAAAGACAAATAAGAGCAACAACAATTGAGCGACCAAATTGATCCTAACTACCAGACTTGGTACTGAGACAGTGAAGAATGGTGTGGACCAAAAACCGCCATTGGGGTGAAAACTTGTTCTTGTAAAAGGTTAATTGCTTCAGTACACATTACCAAGGTTATCCTTCCAAAATAGATTTCCGCATTGGGTTATATCATCAATACCACCATTCATCAGCTAAATTGAAGTTGATTCTTACGGAAGTCCTCAGTAATGGTGTAGGGAGTCTCATCAATGGTAGCTAGGATAGTGTGGGGGGACCTAACTGGGAGACTGATGTAAGCAGTTAGACCAGAATTGTTTGACTAATGAGTCAAAGATGATGGGGTCATTTGTGAGAGCATACCTTATGTGAGAAGCCCTCAAGAAGTCAAGAAACCTGAGATGATAATATTCACTACCTTTGGGTTTTTGGCCAAAAACCCACTTTGTTGTTACTCCTGTAGATAGTGCGGCCATTGAGAATTTTGAAATGGGGTTGAGATTTTGTGCTGGTTGTTGATTGCAATGAGAGTTGATACTGGTAGAGAGTGGTAATTGAATTTATATAAAAGAATGATCTCAATGTCTATTGAACCGTTTGGAAATTAGGGTTTTAATGAAAAAGTAACTGTTAAAATGTGAGAAAATAGTAATTATCCATTTAAGTAGGAAACCCTTTGACGAATTAAATGCCAACAATATCTCAATGGTAACTTTTAATTAAGATAAAACTCAATTTAATCTACAGCACTAAAGGACCATAAACAGTTTAAAAAGAAAGTATCTAGAAGGAAAATTAACATTACCAGTAGGAAGTGGTCAACCAGTAGGAAAAATGAAACTACCAGTAGGAACTCTGGGAACACCAGAGGGAACACTTAAACTACCAGTATGAACTTGTTGTCATCAAAAAGGAAGGCACTCAGGTCCATGTTAGAACACTAGAAATCACTAATCACACCCTCTTGAACCATTAGTTGCAAAAAAAGGTTGAGGCCAATACACACAAGACATATACAAGAAAATGGAAAGGAAAATTAACTATCAGAAGGAACAAATTACAGACAAGCAAGATGATCTAAAACTAACAGAAGAAAATTTTAAAACTACTAGGAGAAACATATTGTAGCAAGAAAAACTAATTGGTAAAAAAAATTGAAAAACTAACTTTTTAGAAAATTGTACAACATAGTCCTCCCCTTGGACTCAAATCTCCCCTCAATCAGAACATATATGGAATTTTGAGCATCCCAATGTTAACCACAAGATGATTTAAACCTAGATGTCCATCAAATTGGTACATTGGGTTAACAAATCAGCCCACAATATCATCGTATGTTTTTGAAGCACTTGGAAATAAGTTTCTTTCCATTAGCATCTCCTTATGAAATGGTGGCCTAATTTCTATGTGCTTAGTACGTTGGGTGAAAAATGGGTTTTTAAACTATGCAATGGTACTTTGGTTATCATTAAAGATGTTGGTATTCATTAGTTTATAACCCATAACCTAACAATATTTTGTATCCAGAGTACCTGACCATAGCATGTTTAGCAGCAGCAACATACTCAGCTTCAGTGGAAGAGGTAGCCACAATTGTTTGCTTCTTGCATTGCCATGAGATCAACCTCCTACCCAGAAACTGACATCCACCAGTTGTGGATTTTTTTTACTAGCCTTGTTTGCCAGCCATAATCACTGTCACTATTAAGCTTCACAGGCACAAAAGGTGACTCTTAGGGTACCATAACCCCAACTTAGGTTGCCTTTTTAAGATACTTAAAGATCATCTTCACTGCTTCTAAATTGGGGAAGTAGTAGGAAGTGACTTGATACTTGTAACAAGCAACTAATTGCAAACATTATATCAGGCCTTAAAGCTGTCAAGTACATTAGTGAACCTATCATGGATGGTACAAGGTGTAATTTAAAGGATTATCATGGTTAGTCTTGGACTTAGGCTTTGGAGCTTCATAGGGTGTAGTTGCAGTCCTGACACTCTCCAAATCAAACTTCTTCAGGATCTCTTGCACATACTTGTCTTGGCCAATAAAGAATCCATCAGGCCTTTGCTGAACTTGTAATCCTAGGAAGAAAATAAGTTCTCCCATAGCACTCATTTCAAATTCTCCCTTCATTAAGGCACCAAATTTATCACAACTGGGCCTTCTTTATAGATCCAAATATGATGTCCATCCACATAAAACTTGTACTAGAGATGATATCTCTTTTGTGCTTCTTTTAAGAAGTTGGTATATGAGCATGGTTGATGATCTTGTCAATGGGCCTTCTTCTGTTCCATGTTTTCGCAAATAAGGTAGAAAGGGTTGTATACTAAGCTTTTGGTGCTTGATGAAGTCCATTAGGTGCTTTGACTACCTTATGACCTTCTTTGGGATATTAAGGATCCATAAATATCCCTTAGGGTTGAGTGACATACACCCTCCGCATCATGACTTCATTAAAGTAAGTACTCTTAACATCCATCTGATAAACATAAATCCCAATGTTAAGGCAAATCGCTAAAAAACATTAAGATTGACTCTATTCTTGCAACTCGGAGCAAGACTTTCATCTTAATCAATGCCTTCCTCACTGTCTGTGTCCTTAAATACTATAAGTCTAGCCATTTATTTCTGACACAATCCCCTGGCATTTCTTGTTTTTTGAGATATCCATTAGTCCCATAGCATATTTACCTGCAGGCAAATCAAACAAGAACCCATACATTTGAAACTTGAAAATCTGTTGCATTTTAATAGTTTAATAAAACATGAGGTCCAAATGGTGTGGAGGTCTGAAAATAAGAACTTGTAGGTGTAGGCAAATGGTTCATAGGTCTAGCAGTACTTTGCCACCAACCAGAAGTAACTAAAGAAGAATTTCTTCTACCAGCATTGAAAACCCCCCCGGAGGAGGCTATATTGCTTACCAGTAGAAACTAGTTTTGGGCCTACCAGTAGAAACTGGTTTTGGCCTACCAGCAGGAACCTGGTTTGGTCTAGCAGCAGGAATAGAAACCTTGCCAGACCTGAGACGTTACTGCTTTGGCGAAAAATTGATTTTGACTGAGTGGGACCCTAGGTGATAACTGAACCTAAGATCTAGACTAACCACATAACATTGTTCCCAAATTGGTTCCTTGAGGATATCCCACACCATAATATCATCAGCATATTGTGTCTCTTAATATTACATCCTTAGATGAGATGAGATAACTACCCATACAAAACAGACTTTGAAGCAGAAGAAATTATTTTTCTAAACTTTGACTTGCCTTTTTATTAAAATAACCATTCTTATTACAAGAAGTCCTAGAAGTGTTTTCATTCTTATCAGAACTATTACAAGAGAAACTAGGTAAATCCTGAACAATAATGGGTTCTTGGATAGGTGTCCCAACATTGGACTCAATCTCAGCTTTACTCTCAGATGTGGATACACTGGAAGTTGATGCACAAGAGGTAGAATCCTTTGACTTGGGCTCTGAAGATATGACACTAGAATCACTAGAGGCAAAGTCATTTATGTTGACCTCTGAAGACTTGTCACTGTTATCACAAGAGACAAAGTCATTAGACATAGACTTAGAGTCACCAAAGGTTGAGGGACCTTTGTACCATAAGAATTTGGTGATTAATCCAGTCAATGTGATCTGATAGAGGAGTGTGTCTCAGGAAAGAGGTGGAGGCACAAATTTAATACTATCAACTTTTGGCAACCTATGAAAAGGTGGTCTACTATTCTACTTCTTCAAAGATAGTATGTATATACACTAAAATGCAGAGGTCATCCCATCCTAACTCATTTTCCCCTATATAGTCATTAAATCCCAAAACCCACTTTTGTTCTAAAAAATACATTGGGAACTATCAATTAAATCTTAAAAGGTTTTTAGAAAAGAGTCACTTTTTAGGTCTTTGTAAATGATTATATTTAGTCTGTAAATCTTTTCTTTGCTATCTTGCTTCAACATTTATTCTTTCTGAATGTTTTAGTAGATTAGTTGTAATTTCAAATTCAATAGACAATACTCTAATTCTTTTTTTATTATCTAATGATTTTGCTGATAGACTCGTTTTTTTTTTTAACTGTTTTAAGGAGAGTTTTTTATAAGCTGAACCTGTATATAGTACTCATTATACTTGTTCATTAGTTATTATTTTGTTTTTAAAGATTTATAGAATTTTTGTGCACAACCAAAAGGACAGTTTTGTACCTCAGGGTCATGCCCATAAGAGCAAATTTCCAGCTACGCAGCATCAGTACATCTTGGGGAAGCATAACAGCTACTAAAAAGTTGTATAGGTTGCGCCTCATAGTTGAGCTTATAATTAGCAATAAGTTTTACCTAGGATAGCTTGAACACATGGTACTGTCTTGTAACCCTAGTTTCTATACCTAAAATGGTTTAAAGAAAACGAGGATACATTAAGAACTTTTTAGCATTTCCTATGTTACTAACCATTCCCTTAAAAATGTAACTGGACCAGTTAAATCTTCTCCCACCAGAAAGACAAATAAGAGCAACAACAATTGAGCGACCAAATTGATCCTAACTACCAGACTTGGTACTGAGACAGTGAAGAATGGTGTGGACCAAAAACCGCCATTGGGGTGAAAACTTGTTCTTGTAAAAGGTTAACTTGCCTTCAGTGACATACCCAAGGTTATCCATTCCAAAATAGATTTCCGCAATGGGTAAATCATCAATACCACCATCATCAGCTAATTGAAGTTGACTTCTTACGGAGTCCTCAGTAATGGTGTAGGGAGTCTCATCAATGGTAGCTAGGATAGCTGGGGGACCTAACTCAGGAGACCTGAGTGTAGCCGTAGACCAGAATTGTTTGACTAATGAGTCAAAGATAATGGGGTCATTTATGAGAGCATACCTAATGTGAGAAGTGCTAAAGAAGTCAAGAACTTGATGATAATCATCACTACCTTTGGGTTTTTGCAAATAACCCACTTTGTTGTGTTCATCCCTGTATCTTAGTGCGGCCATTGAGAATTTTGAAATGGGGTTGAGATTTTGTGCTGGTTGTTGATTGCAATGAGAGTTGATACTGGTAGAGAGTGGTAATTGAATTTATATAAAAGAATGATCTCAATGTCTATTGAACCGTTTGGAAAATCGGGTTTTTAATGAAAAAGTAACTGTTAAAATGTGAGAAAATAGTAATTATCCATTTAAGTAGGAAACCCTTTGATGAATTAAATGCCAACAGTATCTCAATGGTAACTTTTAATTAAGATAAAACTCAATTTAATCTACCAGCACGAACGAACATAACCAGCACAAAGAAAAGTCAACCAGAAGGAAAAATGAAACTACTAGTAGGAACTCTGGGAACACTAGAGGGAACACGTGAACTACCAGTTATGAAATCAGTTTGTCATAAAATAAGGCACCTGGTCAATGTTAGAACACTAGAAAATCACTAATCCTCCTATTGAACATTAGTTGCCAAAAAAGGTGCATAGAGGCCATACAACAAGACAGATGCAAGAAATTGGAAAAGGAAAATTAACTTATAGAAGGAACAAGTTACAGACAAGCAAGATGATCTAAACTAACAGGAAGAAAATTTTAAAAATACTAGGAGATAGAAACATATTGTTTTATAGCAAGAAAAAACTAATTGGTTTAAAAAAACTTGGAAAAACTAACTTTTTAGAAATTGTTACAACAATAGTCCTCCCCTGGACCCTCAAATCCTCCCCTCAATCAGAGCATCTATTGATTAAGCATCCCAATGTTAACCACAAGATGATTAAACCTAGGTCCATCAAATTCCTTGGTTAACAAATCAGCCACATTATCATCAGTATGTATTTTAAGCACTTGAATAAGTTTCTTTTTATTAGCATCTCTTATGAATATGGTGCTAATTTCTATGTGCTTAGTCCGTTTTGGTGAAAACTGGGTTTTTATACTATGAAATGGTACTTTGGTTATCAATAAAGATTTGGTATTCATAAAGTTATACCAAAATCTACACTGATTTTGTTATCCTGAGTACTGACCATAGCAGTTGAAGTCCAGCAATTTTTCTTAGCAGCAACACACTCAATTTTAGTTGGAAGAGGTAGCACAATTGTTTGCTTCTTGCAATTGCCAGGAGATCAACACCTTCCTACCACGAAACTAAAACATCCACCAGTTGTGGATTTCCTATCCTTGTTTGCCCCAGCATAATCACTGTCACTATAAGCTTCAAGCTCAAAAGGTGTTGACTTCTAGGGTACATAACCCAAACTTGGTTGGCCTTTAAGATACTAAAGTCTTTTCACTGTTTAAATTGGAGTAGTAGAGTGACTTGATTCCTTGAACAAGCACTGACTGCAAACATTATATCAGGCCTTAAAGCTGTCAAGTACATTAGTGAACCTATCATGGATCTGTACAAGTGTACATTTACAGGATTATCAGGTTCATTCTTGGACTTAGGCTTTGGAGCTTCATAGGGTTTGTGGTGTGAGTCACTGACACTCTCCATAAAATCAAAAACTTCTTCAGGATCTCTTGCACAATACTTGTCTTGGCCAAATTTAAAGAATCCATCAGGCCTTGCTGAACTTGTAATCCTAAGGAAGAAAAATAAGTTTCTCCCATAGCACTCATTTCTCAAATTCTCCTTCATTAAGGCACCAAAATTTATCACACCAGGCCATCTTTGTAGATCAAATATGTGGTCATCCCATAAATTGTTACTAGGCTGATATCTCTTTAGTGGTTTTAAGAAAGAGAGTCTTGTCAATGGTGCCTCTTTGTTGCCATGTTTTCAGCAAAAAAGGTTTTAGAAGAAAGGGGTTGTATTACTAAAGCTTTTGGTGCTTGATGAAGTCCATATAGAGCTTGATTACCCTTATAGTCCCCTTTTTGGGATTTGAGCGATCCATAAATAAATCCTTAGGTTGAGTGACATACACCTCCTCATCAATGCTTCCATAAAGAAACGTACTCTTAACATCCATCTGATAAACCATAAATCCCATGTTAGAGGCAAATGCTAAAAACAATCTGATTGACTCTATTCTTTGCAACTGGTATTAAGGTAGTAATATAAAAGTATAACTAACTCTAAGCAAAAAGATTATCATAATCAATTGCCCTCCTCCTGTTGTGTCCTTAAAGCTACAAGTAGCCTTTATTTCTGACAACTATTCCCTTGGCATCTTTCTTGTTTTTGAGTATCCACTTAGTCCCATAGCAATATTTACTGCAGGCAAATCAAACAGAACCCATACATTTTGAAACTTGAAACTGTTGCATATCTTCTTGCCTAGCATCAACCCAGCTTGGGATCTTCAAGGGCCTGAGTAACTTTTGGTTCAATCTTAAGTAAGAAAACAAACAAACAGGACAATGTTAAAAAGTCTGTTATGATTGTCTCTTTGCTGGTCATGAATATAAAAAATGGATAAAAGCAGAATTCACAGTTAGTAGTTTTATTGACCTTGTTCTTGTTTGCACAGCTGAATTATGATCCCCATAATAGAGATTGTGGTTGAATTGTATTGATTCGCTTATTGCACAGGACTGACTTCCATAGATGATGTAAAATTGTTTTATGGAATCAAGCACCAAACTCATCATCATAGGATGAAAAAGAGAAAATACCAGGTGAGGGTTCATTATTTCCAAGGTCTGATGGATTGGGGAATCTTGTTGTAGGCTCATCATCAAAGAATGAGTCAGTTGGACTACCAGAAGGAACTGGAACACCACTAGTAGGAACTGAAACATCACTAGGAGAAAGAAACATTGTTATCACCAGGAGGAACTGGGTTGCTATCAGTAGGACACTGGTTATGCTTACCAAGAGGAACTATTTTTTGCACTTGATCTCTTCTGAAGTTCTCAGCATCTTTTGCAAACCCAAATCCTGGTCTCTCAGCTTCAGAGGTGGCTCTATGTTCTTGATCTTTTAGCCTTGCAATCTCCCTGTTGAAAAATTGTCCTTCAGCTAGTATCAAGTAGTACACATTACTGTGAGCATCAGAGTATCTTTGTCCTCCAGTCCTGGAATGTTGTTAGAAGGAATAAGAGGGGACTTAGAATAACTTGTCATACTATCTGAATCTGAATCATCATCTGGAAACCTTGCAGGGTTAGAAGAAAACATCTTGTGTACATGCAGGACTGATTAGCTTTATCATTAAATTATAGCTAAGGAATTCTGTTTTAAATAGTTCAAGTTTCTCTCTAACAACTACCTTCAAAAATATTCAAAAGAATCTACCACTCATGACCAATTTCCTGGATTTTAGCCTGTCCTCCAGATAGAAAACTCAGAATTCTTGTTCTTCAACCCTCATGTTAGCCATGTTATATTCCTGTAAGATCTACTTACTGGCAGGTATCCAACAAGAAGATACCTTCATCAGCTCTTACATAAAATTACCCAAATGATCACTGGTATTCAAAATGGTCACATGAACACCAAAGGGTTTAAAATTGATCTGATGGAAGGGGAGTCTTCCAGTCAACAAGACAATAAGGTGTCTTGTTTGAGGGTTTGTATCAAGACTCTATTTTGGATAACAACTAGGCCATCTTAAATATATAACAAAGCAGTACATATGCTTTAGGTCCAAAACGTAGTAGGTAACTTAGAGTCATGCTATACTTAGTTCTAGCTGCCTCTATGGAGGGTTCTATTTTTCCTTCAGACAACTCCATTTTGTTGAGGAGGGTTCTAGCATTATTATAATCCCTCTTTATCCCTTTTTCCCCACAAAGTGCAATCAATTTTGCATTCTTAAACTCTGTACCATTATCACATCTAATAGCTTTTACCTTTTTATTCAGCTGGTTTTCTACAAGGGAAATAAAGTCCTTAAGGATTGAATATGTCTCATCCTTACTCTCTAAAAAGAAAACCCAACAAAACCTGCTATAGTCATCAGTGATCACAAGGCAGTAAAATTTGTGGTCTATGATTCGAATGGATGTAGGACCAAAGAGGTCCATATGAAGCAATTGCAAAGGCTTAGAAATGCAGCTTATAGCAGTAATGACCTTATAGGTGGCTTTGTGTTGCTTGCCTTTGCAACATGCAACACAAGTATGGTCATTTTTGAAAAGCTTAGGGGGAAGACCTCTGACAAGGTTATCTTTTACTAACTTATTCATATTTTTATAGTTCACATGAGCCATCCTTCTATGCTACTTTATAGCTTCATCAGAAGAAGCTTTGGCCACCAAACAAGCCAAAGTTTCTTGGGGAGCAAGATTATTCAAGTTAAAAGTATACAGATTGTGCTTCCTTGGAACTCTGAGTAACACCATGCTTTCATCTGGGAGTTTGAAATTGTTGGAGAGGATAAGACAATCAGTGCATGTGAAGAGAACTTTATTCTTCTTGTCACAAATCTGAGAGACTGAGAACAAGTTAAATTTCTGAAGTTCCTTCACATAGTATACATTTTCAAAATCCAACTTAGGAGTCCTGATTGTCTCTTTTCTAGTTATACGCCCTTCACCACCTCCAAAAGTCACTTTGCCACCTTTAAAAGGTTGAAAGTCATCCAATCTTTCCTTGTTGCCAGTCATACTTTAAGAAAAACCACTATCTACTATCCCTTCATCTCCAACATCTGTATGGAGATTGACCTGTACAAAATTTTACAAAAGAACAATTAGTTTCTAAGGGGGACCCAAGCCATTCCTGACTTGGGTCTGCCTTGTGGATCTAAAAATTTAGGCCATGTAGATATGTGAGATCCACCATTGTTCTTGGGTACCCTATACACTTTATTTCTATATGAATTCATGAACAACCGGCTGAGGGGCTTAACAGAAGTTGCCATCCATCCCCAATCACTACTGCATTGATTGTAATAATCATGAGGTTCCAATGGTGTGGAGGTTTGAAAATAAGAACTCGTAGGTGTAGGCAAATGGGTCATAGGTCTAGCAGTACTTTGCACATACCAGAAGTAACTAAAGATAGTATTTTCTTCTACCAGCCATGAACTGGGGAAGCCTATATTTGCTTACAGTAGAACTAGTTTCGGCCTTACAGTTGAACCTGTTTTGGCCTATCAGCAGGAACCTGGTTTAGTCTAGCAGCAGGAATAGAAACCTTGCCAGACCTGAGAAGTACTGCTTGTGGGACAAATTGATTTGACTGAGTGACCCTAGTAGCATTGTCCCAAATTGGTTCCCTTTGAGGATATCCACCCCTAATTTTTTGCATTTGTGTCTCATAATAATTACATCCGTAATGAGATGAAGATAATACCACATACAACAAAGACTTTGAAGAGAAGAATTATTTTTCCTATTATTGACTTGCTTTTTATTAAAATAACCATTCTTTATTACAAGAAGTTCCTAGGATATTGTTTTCTATTCTTATCAAGAAACCTATTACAAGAGGAAACTAGGAAATCTGAACAATAATGGGTTATTGGATAGTGTCCTAACATTGGCTCAATTCAAGCTTCTTCAGATGTTGATACATTAGAAGTCAGATGCACAAGAGGTAGAATCATTTTACTTGGGCTCTGAAGATATGATACTAGAATCTACTAGAGGCAAAGTAATTTATGTTGGGACCTCTGATGACTTGTCAAAGTTATCACAAGAGACAAAGTCATTAGAATTCGACTTAGAGTCACCAAAGGTTGAGGACTTTGTACCATTATGACTTTTGTGATTAATCCAAGTCAAGGATGAGTTGATAGAGGAGTGTTGTATCCAGAAAAGAGGTGGAGGCACGCTTTTCATACTATGCTTTGGCCCAACTACTTGAAAAGAGGTCTACTTTCTACTTCTTCAGAGTTAGTTGTAAAAACACTAAATGCAGAGTCATTTGTCCTAACTCATTTTCCCCTATGTAGTCATTGAATCCCAAACCCATTTTTTCTAAAAAACATTGGTATTATCAATTAATCGTAACAGGTTTTTTAGAAAAAGATGTTCCACTTTTTAGTCTTTTGCTAAATGTTTATCAGTTTGGCTGTAAATCTTTCTTTGCTTTTCTCTGCTTCACATTTATTCTTTCAGAATGTTTTAGTAGATTAGTTGTATTTTCTAATTCAATAGACAATACTCTAATCTTTTCTTCATATCCTAACTGATTTTGCTGATAGACTCTCTTTTGTTTTTCTAATGTTTGAAGAGAGTTTGTATAAGCTGAACTGTATATAGTACTCTTATTATTGTTCATTTAGATCATTATATTGTTTTTAAAGATCTATAGAATTTATGTGCAACAACTAAAGGTACAGTTTTGTCTCAGAGGTCATGCCATAAGAGCAAATTTCCAGCATAGCAGATCAGTACCATTTCCCAGTGATTAAGCTATATCTTTAGCAGACCTTCTTCACAGCAAGCACACAACCAGCAACCATTTCCCATACTCTTTTGAGGTAAAACCTTCTCATCATTGATTCATGTTCTTTCCTATTCTCCTATGTGTCAACTGAGATTCAAGGCTTTATATAGCCTCCTTTTCCTATGTTCCTGAATCTTGGATGATGATTATCTCTTTTCATTCCCCCCTAATGCTATGCTATTCTCTTGCCAAAGTGCTTTTTTGCAAGCACTTATAGATTCTAATCTGCTTTCTGTTTCAACTAGTAGACTTCTTTCTTATCAAACTCAATCTTCCTTCCAAGTCTTTTTCTTTGAAACTTATTCCTTGATTGGACAACAATAGCCATTTCCATTTGTTATCTCATCTCTCTCTAAGTCCAATTTGTCTCTCTGCTCAAAATTTTATAGCTACATGTTTGTTCCGGTTCAATTTCAGCTACAAGAGAGTGTAAGAAACATTCTTGAAGCACATTATCGAATGTGAAGATCTAGCTTTAGGAACAGGATGGAGTAGAGTAAGTAGTTCGATGAGGAGAAGCTTGGGCTTTCTGCATTATGACATCTTTTTTGCTAGGTACTAGTGAGTACTAAACAAATGCAGAATGGCTTGGAGATTGAATTTGAGGAAATGAGTTGAATATCCTATTGATATCTATCTCAGGAGTTTCAACTTGTAGTACAAGTCTTCAAAAGAAAGGAAGTTCAAATCCACCTATAGGTTTTTAAGGTCAAAGCCATTATGACCAAGATGAAGGAAACTCTAAGAAACTTAAGATGATGTCTTCATCATCAGGGCTTGGCCTTGAGTTGGTTAAGTGACTGAGAATCTTCTGCACCTGTCATACCCTTTGTGCAAATCCCTTGATTCACTAATTTCTGAACTCTGAGAATTTCTTGCTTTAGCTTGGATCTTTCTATCCTTTTTGGGATTCGGCATGTCCACCAAACTTAGCTTGGATGCATTCCATATATCCCTTGCATCTCCATATAATTGGAAATCAGCCACATGGATCATCAGGAATAGACTGAAGCAAGGGTAGTTCTTGCTTTTGATTCCCTTGAACAATAAGTTGTTCATCTGCAGTCGTTGGGGACAGAGGATGGGAAGAATTATGACCTTCCATCATGATTTTTCCAGGTCCTTTTTAAGGTTGTTACCATTTTGAATACCTTCAGATATTCATATCATGTTTGTGATCTAGTATTCCTCTTTTTAGACCAGATCTCAAACTGATCCTTCTTCATAAATAAGGCAACTTTGCATTGTTGTTCTGAGACGTCAGTGATGATTTGAGGTTGTATTTTTTGTGTTGTTGGGTTGAGCATTGTTATTATTAATATTAGAAGCATCATCATCATGGTCAGACATCTTGAAAAGGTTGTGGTAGGGATATTGGATGTTTTTGGATGTGTTTAGGTCTAAGAATATAGTTTATGTGTTCTTCTTATCCAGTGACTTCACACGCTTGATTCCACTTGTTGGTTCCACTGAAGTAGATCTTTACTGCTGTTTAAGGATGGTGGATTAACATGTCATCACAAGCTAATCACAAGAGAGACTCTTGCTAAACAAAGCTAATGTCTATGCGGAAATTAGACAAAGCTTATAAGAAGAACAAGAATATTAAACTAAAAGATCCTTCTATGGATTTCTATTATTTAGCAAGGAGAAGAATAATTGTCTTTCTCGGATGTGGGTTGGGTTTCTTATATACTACTGAAACCCTAACCGCCTGTTACACAAAACACGTCAAAGAGATATGCACTATCATTTCCTAAGATAGCTCAAGCATATCCTTATCACTAACTAACTATACTACTAACCCGGACCTAATATAATACTACCAGGACAAACTATTGTTCTACCAGCAGGAACCATATTTGGTCTGCCAGCACTAACTATGAAGTTATCCTTACCAGTAGGAACTACATACCTACCCGTAGGAACTTATACTCTACCAGTAGGAACTACATACCTACTAGTAGTAACTAATGTTAGCCTCAAAATATTGAGTCGAACATGAAGTTCGTTCATTATGTATTTAAGTCTCGGTCATTTAATTAGTTAATGTTGTAATAGTATAATATCGGGAATCGGGCTCGATAGTTAATCTAATATTGTATATGTTTTGGGTTTAATCCCAAGCAAAACCCGAGCCCGAGTCCTAGTTAAATATCCCACGCGTCACATTAAATGTGTAGGGGTATATATATATAGATATTTTCTCATAAGAAAATATCTAATCTCATAATATCTTTTTTTTCTAAATCTCTCTTTTTTCTCTCATCTCTCTCTCTCTCTCTTCTCTCTCTCTCTACACCATCACCTCTCTTTCTTATTTTCTTGATTTGATCCGTGTGGTTCGGCATATGAAGTGTTAGACGGGTTCCTATAATTGGTATCAGTCGTCTCGGGTGGGTTTCGTAGTTTTTGTTGTTGACAGCTAACTTATTGTTTTTGATTCAACTTATTTTTTGTTTAAGTTTCACTCGTCAACCTTTTAATTAATGTTTTAAATCTCTACTTTGGCTCTATTACACGTTTTTACTTCTTCTTTCTTTCTTTTTTGTTTTCCAGTTTGAAAAGATATAGTTGCGTCGTCTTTCTTTTGTTTTTTTTCCTCTTTGTGTCAAACTTTTAGTTTTTTTTCTCCTCTACTTCATTGGCTGCTACGAGAAGCCACAAGGACGACAGCAACAACCAGAAAAGTGGAAAAATCTCATGGGATTCGATAACGAGCAAACTTTTTGAGGATTAATCGATTCGAGTAAATTCCAAAAGATCACCGATACGAGTGGTGAATTCTCTTATGGACCGATCGAGACAAAATTTTGAGGGGGGACCTCGAACATGAGCAACATTTCAAGAAGACCGATCGCGCTACATTCCAAAAAGAACGAAAAGAGTAACTTTTTAAGTTGCACCGAACAAGTAACATTTCAAAGATTTAAACCACCGAACTAGTAAAGCTAGAAGGAACCGAACGAGAACAAAAACTTAAACGTTTTAACAAATTTTCAGTTTTTCGGTTTATTTGAGTGACGTTTAATCGGTTGGGACTTAAGACTTATATCATCGTGTTCGTGACATCATTTCGATCAACGTGGTATATTTGGTTTTTACCGACGATAACCGTACGACCTCCGCGACTCGATCAAAATTCATTAATCGGTGAACATTTTTAAAATCTTCAAAGAAATAATGCCGGATAAGAAAAAAATGGAGGGATTTTTTTGTTATTAATTTGTTCGTCCATAACCTTTTGGCGCGACAAGACCCCCCCCCACACCCCCCCACCCCACCATGCAGCCCCTCTCATGATTACTCAATTGGCCCACCATTCGTCCTTCCTTGAAAAGAAGTCCTTCTAGTTGAAAATAACTTTTCACCGTTAGTCCCTATCGCTTCAAAACAGCCCGTTAGCCCTTTAAAGTGAAATGTTTGTGCACCGTTTGTCCTTATTTGAGTTTTGATCAACTGTTAATCATTTCAAGCTCAAAATTCGTGCACCGTTCATCGTTTTAGCTCACAAATCATTTACAAAAGTTCAAGTTCTTCAACGACAACAACGACTTCAACGATAATTCTATTTTTATGGTTTTCTTGATTTAGTAAAATCCCGCGAAATACTCTTGTATTTTCTCGGTTTAGTCAAGACTTGTAAAATCCCGTAAAATAGTTTTCCACAAACAACAACAATCACATCCACTTAAGATCCAACAAAATCTTTCACACTTCATAATTCATAACTATTCATTCATCATGTCTACTCCAGTCAACACATCCTCAACAGATAGTCAAATGCACAATAATATCATGGCAGCTGGTTCGAAAGATCGACCACCAATGCTTGGACCAGGAAGATATTCTCAGTGGCGTTCGCGTTTTCTACGATACCTTGACACTAAATCGAATGGTGAATATCTGAGGAAGTGCATCTTTGAAGGTCCATATACGCCCACGAGCGTAATCATTGCGGCTGTTGAAGAAGCAGAAAACATTCTACCAGTAGCTGCACATGAAGAAGCTGAGACAATACACAACATGACAACAGAGAACAAACTTTACTTTCAAGCTGAAAAGGAAGCTATTTTCTTGATTTTGACTGGTATTGGAGATGAAATTTACTCAACTGTTGATGCATGCAACACAACTAAGGCGATGTGGACAGCCATTGAAAGGCTACAACAGGGTGAATCGTTGAACGTACAAGATGTAAAGACAAATCTGTTCTGGGAATTTGGGAAGTTTACTTCTCGAGATGGCGAATCCATGGAGTCTTATTACTCCCGGTTTTATAAACTGATGAATGAGTTGACAAGGAACAACTTGCAAGTTTCACCAATGCAAGTGAATGTTCAATTTCTTCAACAACTTCAACCGGAATGGTCAAGATTTGTGACGGTTGTCAAGCAGAGAGAGGAAATAGACACAGTCTCATATCACAGGCTGTTTGACGTTCTGAAGCAGTTTCAAAACGAAGTTTATGATATCCGTTCTGAGAGATTAGCCAAAAGTGCAAATCCGTTAGCACTTCTTGCGGCTGCTCAACCATATTCAGATAACTACTATCAGGCACCAAAACCTCAAAGATCGAATGCACCATCATACATGCAATCTTCTTCCACACGACCAAGTGCGACTACCAGACACAAAGGCAAAGAGATCGCCAAACCAGTTACTCCTCAATCTGAGTCCGTTTCTGAGGAAGACAGTGATCCAGAACAAGCTCGGAGGGATAAGGATATGCAAAAGAACTTGGCACTCCTTGCTAAGTATTTCAAGAAGCTGTACAAACCTACCAACAACAACCTTCGAACTTCTTCAAACTCCAGGAACAAGACTGAAGATACCACACCAAGGTATAACAACGACAATCAGTCAGGGCAGTTTGGGAATCAAAGGACGATGACAGTTGCTGGGGCTAGGGAAACAGTAGGCAGTCCGGTAGTGCAACAAAATGGGATACAGTGCTTTAACTGCAAGGGATTTGGACACTATGCCAGGGAATGCAGGAAGCCAAAGCGGGTTAAAGACTACGCGTATCACAAGGAGAAAAGATGGACGATGTGCAAAACAAACTGAACAAGGGTGTTCCACTACAAGCAGAGCAAGCTGATTGGCTAGCGGACACGGATGAAGAGATTGATGAACAGGAATTGGAAGCACATTACAGTTTCATGGCAAAGATTCAGGAGGTCTTACCAGAAGAATCCAGTTCAACTGAACAGCCATTGGAACAGGTACAAAACCATGATGAAAATAATGTGTTTTGCAAATGAAAGACACATTCTGAGCAACCTAATCCATAATGAACACATATGTTTTTTGAGAATGATGATAGGCAATGCCACTCATGATTTATCAAATATATTAAAACTGTATAATCAGTTTTTTACCAAATTGCTATAGAATGTGATGACGGGCTGCTGGCTCTTGCTAATTATAATTGCAAATTTAAACTCTGATACAGAGGAAAACAAAACTATTTAAAGGGCAATTAAAGAAAGCAAACGCATCATTGACTCAAGAATTGGAAAAGTGCAAAACTAACCTTGATGAGACAGTAGGGCTATGAGGAGGCTTATTAGTTGTCCGAGGATAGTTGTCTTATTGCACTTCAGAACAAACAAAATGAGCTTGAGAAGTACATAGCCTTTAATGATCGGACGATTGATTATGACATTCTTCAAACAAAGTTAAATGAAACTCTAGGACTATTAGCTCGTAAAGACATTGACATAAAAGAAGGTTTAAAAACTAAAGCCTATGAAATTTCAGTTGTCAATCAAAAACACGATGAGTTAGTAAAAAGGAGTCTTTTAACAAAGTCACAATTTGAAGGTCAACTCAAAGAGAAAAGTAAGGTCATTTCAGATTTTAAAGGTTAAGTAGAAAAAGAATATTGACAAGATTATTGAAAGGACAAACAATTAAAGTTTTTAGAATGAAATTTTTTAGGCTCGTAATCAATCATTTAGACCATTCATAGAAAGCACCCAATGCTCGACAGTATATGGTAGACAACTTGCTAATATCCAAGTTACCTCAAAAAGCTCAATCCTGAAAACCCTATTTGTATGAGATCCCATATGATACTTCTGATCATGCCAAATAGATTTTGCCTCCAATAGGGAAGAGACCAGCTCTGCAAATGAGAGTAGATCAAAATGAATAAAGATTATGTTTAAAACAATATGATTACACAAGACAGAATAGTGCTTTAATCACATTTTTAAAGCACCCCTCACTTGAGTATCTTTAACAGTGTGAAACACGCAAAAAAGTTAGCGAAGACAATGTGGAGAACACCGTTGTATAAAACAAAACCAAACCATTGCTAAAAACGTTGCCTTTCAACCATATGAAAATCCATTAGTAAAGTAGACAAGTTTTTACGACATGACATTTAACATCATCCAATTTAGAGAAATTGTTGATCAAGCTTGGTCAAAACATACTAGTGATTATTTTCATGGTGCAACTTTCTAAAATATGGAAGTTTTGATAAAAACCCTTATAATGTCTCTTTCCATAAAACTGCCCCCTCTACTCAAAAGATAGTTTTTCGATTTGAACATGAACTTAAAACAGAAATCATGAAGATTATGAGTACGTTAAATCCCTTTAAAAAAGGTTGCTAACTTGAATCTGAAAAGGCTGTTTTTCAAACATAAAGAATCTATTGGGGGGGGGGGGGGGGGGGGGGGGGGGGGGTTTTTTCTTCTCAAAGAGTGTGGTCTAAAGATGTTACCATGTTCAATATTTTGCATCTCGTCTGATTTAAATGCTTATGCGAATTACATACTTGTATTCTTCATAAAGACAAAAGAATGTAATGTCTTGCACAAAAGCTTCGAAACAAACTGAAATCTGTTAACAACGAAGTTCATAAATAAGCTTTAAAAGAGTTTTGCTAAACTGAAAACCACTCGATTCCTCTTGAACTTGCCTTACAACAATGTAAAGAACAAATGAAAAACAACACAGTTTGCTAGGAATAACGATCAAGTGTATTTTGGAAAAGACGTGAACAAAATCATAAAATACAGGATTTGAAATGCTCAAATGCAAGACAAGAACATAGCCATCAGTGTAGTTAAAAGAAACTCATTGAGAAACGCAAAGGAAAGTATGTGGAAACGTCAGTTTGATAAACTTTATTGTTCGACCAACTCAAATGCTCAACGAATTCCAAACCATCAAGTTTTAGGAAAACCGACTCCTTTTTCAAAATCTCCTGAAATGAGAAGTGTTACAAACAAAAACAGACGGTTATTAAAAGCTAATGTGTCAATGGTTTGGTTAAACAAGTCACTCAACGAATTTGCCTCAGAATATAAAACAAGCGAAATACACTCAATGTGCTTAAACCAGGAAAGTCTAGAATTGCCACTGCCAACAACATAAAAAAGAGAACCGTAGTTGCCTCATGATTTTAGGAATACTAATCCTCATGTGTCTAAATCTTCAGGAGTAAATCACACTACTATTGTTAGCAGACCATAGCTTAAGTGCTATTAAGTTAAAGATAAGGTCATGACAAACAATATCAAGTGAAGTCTTAAAAAGAAGTAAGTAGAAGACCATCATAGGAATTCTAGTATTTTCTAAGAAAACAAAGTATGTAACGCGTATAATGACGGTCAAATCTAGAACTTTTAAATGTGAATGAAATTTGTGCTAATGTGAAAAATATGTGCTTTAATTCTAACATGATGCTTGTGTTTTGAGATGCTTGAATGATGTGAACTAGAACTAAGAAGCCTAAGGTAGTGCCTATTAGTCAAGTAAACCCAAGAGAAAAACGAACACATCTTTGGCAAGCAAATACCACTATTTCGAAATCCAAGAGTTACTATAATTGAGTGTATTAGAATAACAAATCAGAATGTAAATGGTGGATAGCTAAGACATGTCCATCAGGATATACAATGACATAAAACAAAAGCTCTAGGACTAAAAGAATGGATGCCTAAGCTCAGAAAGATATGTATCAACAAGTTATAGTCTCCTAATAGACATTGTCTCTAGATTACTAATGTCTTGAAGATATCAAATTCCTATAGTATCCAATTTGTCCAATGTTCCATCGTCCACTAACTGGAACATCACTCTGCAGATTGTACAACTCTCCTTTCATTGTTTTACTCTGGATGCGACAAAGCACATGAACAGCGCATCTCAAGCTGTTGTGTAATTTTTATGTGAGAAAATTCTGGGTACTGTTTCGTTTTGGGAAATGATCATTTGCTCAATTCTTTAGTTATGGAGATCTGAATCAAGGAATGTCATGATCAAAACGGGATTATTACTCGAAGGGCCTCAATCACAATCTTTCTCGTTGGTCACTACCGTGATGCGGATTTGAAAGAGAGGTTGCTTTCAGTAAGTCTACTTTTTGTGAGAGATCTTCTGGGAATACGATTTACTAACTGGTAATCATAGATCCAATCTCAACACAAATCACTTCAGAAACAACTTCATCAACTCCAATCTTTTTCAATGGCAAAAGCTTCACCAACTCAACATGTTATGGCAATCGAAGCGACTTTCACATCTTAACTTCTGATACAATCCCCTTACTCACAAAGAAAGATATAGTGACAGTCGTACCTAAGTTGAAATATGTCAAAGATGAGATCAAACTTTGTTCGTCTTGTGAAATGAGTATAGCAAAAGAAGTCTCATTTAAATCAAAAGCAGGTTCAAGTTCCAAAAGAAGGCTGAACTTGCATTACATGTACTTGTGTTATACCAATGCGGGATTGGCAAGCATAATGGGAAGAATATATTCTGGTGATTGTTGATGACTACTCAAGAACACTTGGACTCATTTTCTATTATCAAGGATATACTCCAGAATTCCAAATGACTTTCTTACGATGATTCAAACGCAATTTCAGCTTAAGTTATTTACTGTCCGTAACTGACAGAGCACAATAAGTTTTTCCTTGAACAAGACACTCCAAGCTTATTTCAAAAAGAAGACATTGAATATCAGAACTTCCACTCCTCGAACACCTGATAGAACGGCGTGTCGAAAGACGGGAAAACCCAGCCTCTTGTTTGAGGTTGCCTCGAATGATGCTTTCAGCTTCTTAAGCTTCCATATCATTTTGGCTGAAGCAGTTGCGAGAACCGCATTCAATACTCAGTAACATATCGAATTCATCATATCGACTCTTGGAAAGATGGCGTATCACATCAATAATGACAGGAAACCTTTAAATAAAACATCTTCACATCTTTGTTGCATTTGTTACATAACTAGAGATGGGGAAAATTTGATAATATGAAAGAAAAAAAAGGGATCCATCGTGTCATGGTGGGATATTCTACTCATTCGAAAGGGATTATCATGTTTACAATAAGAGAACACGCTAAATAGTTTGAGTCCATTCATATCAACGTTTGATGAAATCAAAGAAATGATTCTGATCACAACAGTTCAGATCCTCGCACCACAACGACAAGATAAGTATGTTGAAAATGTCACTTCAGCCTCGTTCCTCGAAAAAAGGACCAAAGGCGTTATATTATGAGCAACTCTGACCCCGTGCCCACCAAGATAAAATTTTGAGTCTACTATCAGATGAGACAGATTCATCACAACAAGGGATGGAATTTCTCTTCAGTCCTTTTACTGAAGAATGATACAATCCAGCACATGGTTCATGCAGAGGACAACAACAATGATCAATCACCGAATGCATCATTTCAATAAGGATGAATTTATCAATCCTTTTTGTACTGCGTGTACAAGAAATTGGTGGAGTTCCTTCCTTACGCCAACATGAAAATACCAATGTGCATTCATTTTCACCCACAAAGTCATGATTACCGATGGACCAGAAGATCATCCTTCCATTAGAACAGTTTCGTAGAAATCCAACCATGACAGTTTCAAACAATATGACAACTTGCCACAAATCCTAATGGGTATTTTACGTGTCTCACTGTGAGTAATGTGGTTGAACCGTAAGAACATTAGGATTCAATGGCTGATTCCTGCATGGATCTAAAGCAATTCAGGATGAACTTCATCAGTTCGACAAACTAAAAGTCTGGGAACTAGTCGACAAACCATTTGGCAAGATGATTATAAACTAAAGTGGTTATGGAAGAACAAAAAGGATGAAGATCAAACTGTAATTCACAACAAAGCATGACTTGTAGCTAAAGGTATGCTCGGAATGAGGGTATTGATTTCGAAGAATCATTTACACCAGTTGCTCGCTAAGAAGCAGTTCGTATTTCGTTGCCTACCAGCACACAAAGTCTTTGAATCTATTAGATGGACATGAAAATAGCATTTCTTAATGGTCCACTAAAGGAGGAGGTTTATGTTGCTCAGCCAGAAGGGTTCGTTGATCCAGATGCATCAGCCAGAAAAAGGTATACCTTCTCATGAAAGTTTTGTATGGATTATAAGCGAAGCTCCCGGAGCCTGTAATGATGAACTATCAAAACTCCTAATGTCCAACGGCTTTACTCTAAAGGAACAATTAAGAGAAGAAGTTACCCAACTTTATTCAATATAAAATACGGGGAGGATATTTATTAGTGCAGATTTACGTTGAGACATAATTTTTGGGCTACAAACCCAAATATTCAAAAAGATTGAAAATATAATTACACAGTAGTTTGAAATGTCCTTAATGGGGGAGATGAAATTCTTTTTAGGACTACAGATCCACCAGTCCCCAAAAGGTATTTTTATCAATCAGGCCAAGTACGCTTTAGAAATTCTGAAAAAGCATAATATGGACAATTGTCACTCCATTGGTACACCATTGGCTACAAAACCCAAACTAGATGTAGATTTGAGTGGAGAACCCGTAGACCAATCTGATTATCGTAGTAAAATCGGGTCACTCATGTACTTGACACTATAGAACCCAGACTTATTGCAAGAAGTATGCTATTGTGCACGTTATCAAGCACGACCAACAAAAAGCACCTCAATTTGGTTAAAAAGAATCTTTAAATACCAAAAGGGTAACCATGGAACATGGGGTCTCTGGTATCCAAAGGTATTTTGGCTTGATCTAACAGCATTTCAGATGCTGATCATTCCGATGCATTGATAGCCGCAAAAGCATCTGGAGGGATACAGGTTCCTTGGTGAATAAGCCTAGTAAGATTTGGAATGTCAAAGAAACAGAACTGCATTGCAATGTCTTCAGCAGAGGCAAAGTACGTGGCGTTATCTGCAAGTTGTGCTCAAGTAATGTGGATGAGGACACAACTTCAAGATTATGGCTTCAACTACAACAAAATACCGTTGTACTGCGACTCTCAGTCAGCCATAGCAATATCATGCAACCCCGTACAACATTCGCGAACAAAGCACATCCATACTCGGTATCATTTCATAAAGGAACATGTTGAAAATGTATACATTGAATTATATATTGTCAAACAGAATACCAATTTAAGTCGATAATGTTTACGAAGGAGCCGTTCCTGAAGGATCGGTTTTAAGTATCTTGTCAGAACGATTTGGTTATGAGATGTAATGACTCCATCTGGTCTAGAGGTTCGACAAAATAGACTGCTTTGATAACATCATCAAACATCACCATGTAAATAATTTTTGAGAACAGCAAAATACAAAAATAGTAAAACTTCAAAAAGAAAATACAAAAATCAGAAAACGAAAATTCCCAAAATGATTCTTTCTTGACATGTCTCTTTGAATGATAATAATCTAACGTGTCTTAGAAATGTCATTAACATTGACACGGGTGTGGTAAATGAAGTTGCGAGCGAGAGTTGCAAATAGTTATCAAAACATGTCATTTTCTAACTTTTCTATAGCATATGTGCAAATATCAGTACATAACCCGTACATCAAATAAATGAATGGTTTATAACTTATCCTCACAACGAGAAATTAATGTTTTTCCTTGGTCTTGAGCTTTCTTACAAGACATTCACTGTTTTTAGCTCAATGAAAAAGGAAAGTGAACTTTTCAGTGCCTTACCCTATATCATTAGAAGAGAAGTCCTCTAACATTTGTTATTCAAAAAGTTGCACATAAATTTTCAAGAAATTTTTTTTTTTTTTTTTTTTATTTTTTTTTTTTTTTTTTTTTTTTTTTTTTTTTTTTTTTTTTTTTTTTTCTCGATGACAATTCATAATCTTTCAAAATTGGTATTCCAAACACTCAACCCGTCACAATGTTATCAAAAGACAACAATTTTTTAATTGGTCCAATTTTGAGGGGAGTTTTTCGAAAAACAAAGTTTTTAATGTTTCAAGGATACATAAACAACGACAATCTTATTTATTCAAAACATTATCAAAATGTTCCAAACCATTCATGCAGATAATATTTTCTCCCCACAGATTTTCATGACATATTTAAAATCACAAGGTATTTTCAAAAACTAAGTGTTTAATTTTTAAATAAGGGGTGAGAAAATGGTAATTAAAATATGACTATTCGACCTCAATGTGGCTGAACAGTAAGAAAAGGTATTATTGTTTGATCTAATACCCAACCACATCATCAGATTCACGACGATTCTTGAGTCATAAGGTGGTTAGGTTAGGAGATCAATCCTATTATCCAACCAGAACCTGCAGGATCTAGCGCCCAAGGGATAAATCAAAGTTAGAATAGCAGTTCCCCTTAGGTATGATTGGAGAGTGAATGTATATGGAATAATGCCGACTAAGATTGACAAACACTGTAATAAACACAACAAGGTGTTAGTAAAGACTTCCTGTTAAGCAATTGAAGGCGTTGAAGAATGAAAATGAAATGTAAAGATAAAGGTCTAAAAAAAGAAGCCATCCACACACTTAAGTCCCCAGGAAACCAGGGTCAATACATAATCTCTCATAATCACAAGATGATTGATGGAATTGAATAATGACATCATGGACCCAGTGATGCAATGCTGTAACCCTTCTCCAACCATATGAGTTTCACTTAAAAGAAACATGTCTCATTTGTCACAGGAGATACACACGTTATCTATTGATCATCGCTTCTCCGAGATTGTTTATATTGAATAAGTGGTCAATCTTCTCCAGCCTCTGAGTACTAAAACCAAAATGCACAATCGAGTCTATACGCCAAGAGAACAATCTAAATCTTTGTCAGGACACATTCCAACTACAAACACTTGTTGAACATCAAACAAGTTCATAAGCGTTAACTAGAGTCCTACGCAATATACTTGTGATATTTTCCAGAACATCATAGTGATACTTTTAGTATCACATGTGAATATGAAATCCTGCTTGAGTCAACCTCAAACAAGCTCTCGGTAGGTGACTTGCGAGATTCTATATGAATCAAACTTGTGACAACTGGATATCGATTTGGTCCAGTAAATGAATTGACGGTTGATGAATTTTGATAAAAGCTTAAAACTCCCGATGTTGTTTACAAAAACGCTTTTTCACGCAATATTAACGATTGATTTTCAATCAATTTTCTCGATTATCACTACGTAAACCTGCAGTTAAACAGTGGTGACATTATCCTCATCAACCAAAGTCCGATTCATTACATATATCATGGCTCTTCTTACAAAGACAATCTATCCTTAAAGCTCAAGATTTAAAGATAAAGACTTCCGCTAAGTGTGGGGGGATTTGATAACACCTAAATTATACATGTTTTCGGTGACGTTATTTATATATTTAATCATTTCTCATGAACTTTTGATACTTAAAAGCATGAAATATGTGCAGGTTCACTTGAAGATATTTGAAGCTCAAACACAACAAAGATCGAGCATTTATACACTAAGGAAAACAATATATAAGAAAAGATAAAAGATCAAGCTCAAAAGTGCAAATGTGCGCCGCACTTATCCCTTGTGCGTCACACTTCCTCTCAAGTCAATGGAATAAAAGACTTCGTCAATTGAACGCATCAACTCCATAAGTACGCCACATAATTTCCTTTGTGAGCCCCACTTTCAAGTCTCTTATAATGAAGAATAAATGAAGACATAAATGCTACTGCATTAATACCCTAAGTACGCCGTACAAATTCCTTTGTGGCTTGCACTTCTTCACTAAACATTAATCCCTCGCAGTTACTCACCAAGATACGCCGCGCTTTCACCCCTCACTCAGCCTATAAATAGAAGTCAAATTTTCATTCACAAATCATTCCATTTCCATCCCATAATCTCTTCATCCATCCATTCCTCAAATCACACACACTCATAAACCCCTTTCCAAGTATTCTTTAAGCATAAACACCACATCCTTTGAACATCAAGAATCAAACATACCAAGAACGAGAAGAATATCATACTATTTAGTGAAATTAATGAAGATGTTATAATTAAATCAATTAATGTTATGATAATGAATAAGTGTTTGGTATGATCGTGATCTCTTTAATCTCAAGCTTATGTTGCAATCCTATTATATCCTATCTTATCGGTTTTGCTTATCAATCTTAGATTATATAATCATCTCGGTATAGGTCGAAAGACCCGTTATGATCTATGTGGTTTTAAAGATTTGTCTATGGTCTTTAACGTCTATGTCGAGAAATCTACTTTCGTAAACTGATAAACAAAATAAGCTTTGATATATTAGCAACTAGATTATTTGAGTGACACTTTGGTCTAGTTAACTAAATATAAGTCTTGGTTTGATCAAGTTAATTTGTGAAAACATTTTGTGACGAGAAATCTTTTTATAAGTTAAAGGTTCCATCTTCGAGGTCTTAATTATTTCCAACACTTGTGAATTATTTTCAACTATCCGAGTAGTCATCTTTATTATCACTGGTAAAACAAAATTTATTTTCAAAACTATTTAAGTTTATTTTCTTCTGATTATTTGAACACTACTTAAATCCCTATGGACGACCTGGTCTTACCTAAAAAGATTATACTACATACGTAGGTTATACTTTTACCCGTGTGTTTCCCTATAATAAAAACTGGTATTTTCAGTCATTATAAATTTAAAGCTTTTGAAACACATCAAAGTTTTTGGCGCCGTTGCCTGAGATTTTTTATGTTATTCTATAGTCAACTCTAGAAAATTACTTTAACTCCCCCTCTTTTCAAAAATTGTCGTACAGTTTTTTGGCAAACTGACCCAAACAAATTTCTCCTTTGGATGCATACACGTGCTTCCAATTATGAACTTATTGAACCTTTACCTGAACCTGAATGCACTCTGAATCAAAGACTTCGTCGACGAAACAGAATTGTTCCTTACGATCAATGAAACAATCCACCTCAAC
>BQNB010021916.1:2408-63630 GCA_026074375.1 Tanacetum coccineum | reverse complement strand
GCAAGATTGGTGGCATAAGATTACACACAAGAAAAAGGCATTGATTATGATGAGGTTTTTGCTCCTGTTGCTAGGATAGAAGCAATCAGGTTATTTTTTGCATATGCATCATTTATGGGGTTTATTATGTACCAGATGGATGTAAAGAGTGCCTTTTTATATGGTACTATTAAAGAGGAGGTGTATGTGTGCCAACCTCCTGGTTTTGAAGATCCACAGTTTCCTGACAAAGTTTATAAGGTAGAAAAAGCTTTATATGGTCTCCATGAAGCTCCTAGAGCCTGGTATGAGATTTTGTCTACCTACTTATTGGAAAATGGATTTAGAAGAGGTACTATAGATAAAACCTTGTTCATCAAGAAAGAAAAAGAAAGAGATTGGTGTAGAAAAAGAAAGAGATTGGTGTAGAGTTTTTCATCAAGAAAGAAAAAGAAAGAGATTGGTGTAGAAAAAGAAAGAGATTGTTCATCAAAATGGAAGGTTAGGCAAATGTATATAACCAAAATGTATATAAAAAAGAGAGTGAAAAAAAATATGTACGGGCTGCCATTTGCTTATGTTTATCATAGAGTCAAGAAAAGAAAAAGAAAGAGATTGGTGTAGAGTTTTGTGGAGTTTGTATATCTTTGTCTAAGTCTTAGCTAAGCAACCAAATCAGCGTGTATTCATATAAATAATTAGCTAACCCTTTCACCCCAAATTAACCCAAAGAAACTCCCCAAATGTATGTATCCCATCCATTTTCGTTTCCATTAATGTTATCTTACACCTACACCCCGCAACCCTTTAAAAGACCTCTTTGACAGTAATGAACAATACTTGCGCCTAGCTGTGGAGGTTTGATCCTTTACCAAGCCTATGGTAATTTATATGCTATGACAAGTAATGAGTGTTGATTTTCCGTATCCCCATTATGTTATAATTTATTATACAACCGAGAGAAAGAGAGAATCCCAAACACTTATGTGAGGTGCTAGTAAATACTTTCCATGTTTTTAATTATGAGGTCTATAAGGTTCTGTAAGTTAAATGACCCCAATATTCCTATTGTCTAGGTAGAAAAGCCCATTTGTATGAGGACAAGCAAATCCCAAGTGTAGGGGTATTTGGTGAGGTATCATTTTATACACTATTTCAGGAACCCCTTAAATCATGCAAATATGCCTAGATTACGTGCTTAATCGTTTGTTTTCAGGTTTTTAGCACTTGGATGGCATTTGGAGGAAATACACGTGACTTGGGATCATTTGGAGAAGAAACGGACAAGATTAAGGACCTACAACAAATCTCTTGAAGATTTATGCATACAGCGCGTAGAGACGGCGTCGCAGGCATAAAGTGACGCCGTCGTGATCTATCTAGTGACGGTGTTAGAAATGTAGTGACGGCGTCAAGATGTGGTCGACTTAAAAGAGGATCTAGAATCATCCACGTGGTGATGGCGTCAGGACTTCAAAGCGACGTCGTCGTAGTGATTTTTCTATATATATTAAACCGAAATTAGGGTTTTAAGTGTGTAACTTTGTATAATTTTAGGGAGACGAACTCTAGTCATTCTAGCAGCTTTTTAGGGCCTCAAAACCCTATTGTAACTACCTTCAATCCATGTTTTAATCAAGTAAGATTGTTTATCATTAATCATTCAATATGTCTATGTGTTGTTTGATTGATTTATGTTTTTGCTTTATCTTTAACATGTTAGGCTAAACCCTCCTTTGTATTTACTTATGATTGCATAAAACTTAGGTTGTAGATCCTTTTTATGTTGCTTCTTGTTGATGGATGTGCGCGTTAGGCTCTAGAAAACTAACCATAAGATATTAAATTGTCATAGACATCTAAGGAAATACGAGTGTGTAGAAAGGATACCATCAGTAACAGTCTTCATACTACCTTACCCCAAATATGGTTGATCCATCTTAAGATATTTCACATGCATTTAATATACTCTTAGAGGCCTTGTAATAGTCTTCATACTACCTTACTTGTGCGTTGCCCTAACAGAATATTAAATAGACAGAGGGTTTGTGTAATCTGTTGATGACCTAGGAGATACTTACACAGATCATCACAAGTGTGACAAGGCAACAGATCTAGGAGAAGCAATCTGAGGAGTAGTGCATGATTAGGTAAATACATCTTTTTATCATAAAGTTATCACCGGTAGTTTAGATTATATTTAGTTTAATTATTAGTTAGTCAAACCAACCTCTTAAACCATGATATTTACCTGCTTTCTTATAAATAAAAAAACACAAAAAAAATCTTCTCTCAACCCCTTAGAATTATGTTCGACCGTGTTCGAGCCTTCCCAACCTATTCCCCTAGAGAACGATAACAACCCCTGAGTCTTGCCTATATTACACTGCAACGATTAGGTACACTGCCTAAGGGATTATAAAACTTCCTGTGAAGTCTTCGCAACCCTCACATCACTTCCGTAAACATTAATAAATTATATATATAGTATATATAAATATATATTAATATATATATATATAATACATATTTTTCAACCAAATATATTTCAATACACATTTCTTACTTTCCAAAAAATGTCGACCGTCTACTAATACTACTTTCGTATGTCGATGCATAACCACAATGGAGAATATAAAACTTAACTGCCACCAAACCTACCAAGGGATCGTTCATACTAAATATTAATTGTCTCTAATGGATTTTGAATAGATGGTTAGCTTTCTTAAAATAGAAAATACCAAACGATTCACTACTCTTATTACACGTATGCCACCACACGAATATCTTATCATGTATGAAAGCAATTAAGAAATGATAAAGATACTAATGTTTATGTACGACATTGCAAAGAGTATGCGGGAAGCTCAGATTTTCGTTTCTCAAAAATCTCATAGATTTAAGCACGGTTTTTGATTCCAAACGAGTGCTCTTTAGAAGAAAAAATCATTTTCATGATCAATTTCGAAGAAACTAAAATAAACAACAAGAATCACTCAGGTATCTACATCAAATGCAGAAACAAAAAATTAAAAAGTTCAATTACTATGAATTTCTTGGTAAACTAGGATTTATTAATAAAACAAAACCTACTACACCCTACATGCAAACGATTTTCAATTTTTTGGTTTACAATAATGGCCAATTGGTAATCGATCACACAAAAAACCGATGTACGTCAACGGTGGAACAATGAACATCACCATTCCAAGAATGAAACTAGAAGAGATGAAACAATATTTGTTTCATATTTCAGGTACAAAGATTCATGCTCTTGATTAAAAAATACAACACAATGGCTTTTCAATAACCGTCAAACTTAGAAACAACTATGATATGCATGTCATGTTTGATATATCTTCAGCAAATTACAATTGAAATTTACATAGACCAACCTCGGGTGTCAAATTTATTAATACAAAATATATTTGTATCCCAAATGCTAGCTTGGCAGAAATGATGAGCCATATCATAACTGACTTCACAAGTGAAAGTGAAGACCATAAAAAGGAGCAAACACAAATGATTACACTTTTGATCAAATGGTTGAATGGGCGGAACAAGAACACTTTAAAAACGAGGAAACTAAAGAAGTTCAATGTCAAATGGGAAATTAGAGGAACCGTATGTAATTTCTAAATTTCATGAACATAATATGTAATCAGATATGGTATTTAAGAATGAACTTTTCAAAGAATCCCACTTTGATCCCTCTTTCAATCAAAACATCTCCATGAAAATTAAATAATTCAGAACTGAGGCTTCATAAAACCACTCAATGACAATGATAAAGACTACCATGGAAAGCAATGTCGGTTATCTCTTATAAATGTAAGAGATATATGACATGATTTGATAGTGCAGTTGACTTTTCTAGGCTATTGATAAAGACTACCCATACTATTTCCCCCATATCAACTAGGTTATCATCCATAATAGAATCTTGTCACATACACACACACAGAATGAAGAGCTAAACACACTGCCATTCTTACCCTAACAAATCCATACATAATATCAAAGAAAAGCACGACACACAATTGTTCAAAACTACAAAGGGAGCTTGAAGCTGAGGCCACACTTTCAAATCAGTTGTTGTGTAACTTAACTCGTTATTTTGAGCAAATACGTAGCCGTTAAATACAAATGACGATATTGCAAAATATTCCTACAATAAGCCTTAATAGCTACGGATTACATGCTCTACTCATGACCCATGAAGCGGATATACGTACTACAAACAACTTAATCACAGCAAGACAAGATAGTGAGAGCATTCTCAAAGCAAAACTTCAATTAACACTTCCATGTCAAAATAAAATATAGATTACTAGAATGATGATGCTATAAGACCACCTTGCCAACAATGTTGATTGTTGTTTGTTGTTGTTTTTTCAAGTGGAATAAATAAGGTTGCTAATCTACTAGTTTATATTTGGTTTTTCTACTATGCATTATTTTCAATGGATAATGTGAATCAATTTCTTGTTATTCGTACTCTCAATTAAAGAATTGCAAATTTTTTTATCTTTTATAAAACATGCGAATTAAAGAGAACATACACAACCTAAAAGTGACAATCATGTACATTAACACCAAATTTAAAACTGAAGAGGACATGACTATAGACTAACACTATTGTTTAACATTTAGAAATTTACAAAATATATGACATGATTAGATAATTCATTTGCTTTTTACTGCATCAGATAAGACTACTCAATGACAGTGTTATTTATCACTTAACATTTTACAAGATATATGACATGATTTAACAATACATATGTTTTTTACTGCAACTGATAAGACTACTCAAAGACATTGTTGTTTATCGCTTAAAATTTCACGCAATTTATGACAATATTTGACAAATCATCAACTTTTTCAGACATTGAATGACTAATAACTGCAAATTTGGTAAAATTATAGCTTATATATACAGATATAACTTGGGGACTCTCAATCTCAACCTAATTTATCAATCACACAAATTGTTAATTGTATTTTCTCATTTTCTACCATGGCTACTAACCCAAATGACGTTATATTAACTGTTCTTATGGCACTACAAGAAGCTCATGATGAAGAGGCTTGTCTGTAGGAACAAATGTTAAGCTTGATGCATCACTTTGCTGATAGATTTACCAACCGTAGGCCTGAAATTAATAGGCAAATGACATTACCAGATCACCCACTTATCGAGTATGGTCGCTACGCCCTAGGGTGCATGACAGGGGCGGACATGAAAAAGGCTACATACTTGAAAATGGTCATGGATGAGTTACTAAGGAGCATGGAAGAAAAGCATCAATTGATCAAGAACTACAAAGAAATGCAAAAGCTTTATTGCTTAACACCAGTTTGCTAACCATGTATGTCGTTGTTTGTTGGTGTTTTTATGTTTTCAAATCGTCAAAATAAGGTTGGCCATTTACTCTTGTATACATCTGTTTTTTCCTATGTTGTAATGCTTTTTAATGTGTCTACAAAATAACTAGACAACTAAAAAATACAAAATATCCATAAAACACTTCTATTAAGAATATAAGCTCAAATACATCTTAAAAAAGAAAAATAAAAAAGAAAAAAAAAGAAAAACTACTTATATAGAAAGAAAAAAAACAAAATAGACAGAAGAAAAAATAAAAAAAAATTTTTTTTTTTTTAATATACAAAATAATAAAGATATATCTATGAATATAAAAAAAAAAAAATAATACTATAACCTATAATTCAAAAAAGAAAATACTTATAAAAAATCAAGAAAGAATAAAAAAAACAACAAAAAAAAAAAAAATAAAAAAATAATAAGAATAAAACAAAATCAAAAAAAAAAAAAAAAACTCTAAAAAGCTAACAAAATGCAAAAAAAAATAAATACAATCAAAAAAAAAACTAACTAAAACAAAAAATACTACAAAAAAAAAAAAAAGAGAAAAAATAAAGTAACTAAAATAAAATAAAAAACAAAAAAACAAAAAAAGAGAAAATTAAAAATACAAAAACTACAACACAAGTAAAAACTAAAAACAAAAACAACAAATATGACAAAACAAAAAAAACAACAAAAAACCCCACCTACCTGAATTCACCCTTAACCCCGCCGACACCCCTTCCACCCTCGCCCTCATCGGCCACCACCACCCACCCCCCCCCCCTCCACAGAACTTCACCCCCACCCCCCCCCATCACCCCACCAACTCCAACCACCTCCCTCTCCACCCAACCCCCTAACACCAACCAGTACCTCGCCCCACGGGCTTCAGCCCTCACCACATCCACCCACACCCTCACACCCACCACACCTCACCCCCAGCGACTCTCAACCCCTACCTCCCCCACCCCCACCTGCCTCCCCTACACCTTCCCAGCCCCCCACCGTTCCCACCACCCGCCTTCCCACCCACACACCCCCACCCTCCAACCCACTCCCCCCATCTCCCCCTCGCCCCCCCCCCCCCCGCTCCTCCCCCCCCCACACCCCGGCGCCCACACCGCCACCGCACACCCCACCCCTCCCCCGCCCCCGCTACCCCCCCAACACCAGACCTCCACCCACTCCCCCAAGCCCACCCTCACCCCACCCCCACCACGCCCCTCGCCCCACCCCCCAACACCCACCCCACCCCCGCCCCCCGCCCTCTAACTTAAACCGCCCCACCCCAACCCCTACCCCCTCAATCATCAACAACCCAGCTACTTGCCACACCCTCCCCGACCCCACCTCCAAATCACCGTCCCCCCTCACCAACCCTCCCACCACCCCACCACACGACCCCAGCACCACCGCACTTCTTCCCCACCCCCCCTCCTACCACACCCTTCCTCCCCCACCACCCACCCATTCACTCACCCCTACCACATGCACTACACCACCTCATCAACCAGCCCCAGCTCACACACCACACCTCCTCAACCCTACCACCACCGTCCGCCATCCCCTACACGCCACAACCGAACACCCACCCCCCAATCAACCCATTCACTTCCACCATCCTCATTCCTTAAGCTCCAACTATTCCGTACCTCCACCCCTCACACAGAACACCCCCCCACATAA
Source organism: Tanacetum coccineum (assembly GCA_026074375.1). Taxonomy (NCBI): domain Eukaryota; kingdom Viridiplantae; phylum Streptophyta; class Magnoliopsida; order Asterales; family Asteraceae; genus Tanacetum; species Tanacetum coccineum. The sequence continues at coordinate 56,591 of BQNB010021916.1, read as the reverse complement.
CCACCCGCAACACAACAACGCCCACCAGACACACACTAATCCCAACCCAATGCAAGTCCACCTAACCAAAACCCAAAACCCAACAAACAAATCGCCCAAACCCCCCACACGAAACAACCCCAGTCCGCCCCCCCCCAAACGCCAAACCCCACTGATCCCCCCCCAAGTCCCCCACCTCACACTGCCCACTACCCCCAAACACCTCCCCCCAACAACCTACCCACTGACTCACGCTCAACACCGCCCCACCCCCAACCCACAATCACCCACAAAAAAACCACTAACTGTCATCTCCTCCCGAACCCACCCGGTGCTAGCCGGTCACACACACCCCAACCACACCAACCCCCCCTAAACAACCCCTCCACCCACACCCACCCCAACCCCACCCACCAAACAACATAATCACTGAAAACCCAAGCAAACAAACACTTCAAGCTACAATTGAATCTCGAAGACAGAACGAGGACAATCTATACTTAAATACCAGAAAACTACTACTACCTAACCAGGCCCACAAACGATACACTAAGACCACAACACCCTTCAGCGCGAAAAGAAAAGGGATTAAAAAGGATTTGTCAGACCTCAAGGTCTCTGCCAGAACACCGTAACCTCAACGGGATCTTTATATGCAATTGGTGCAGAGAAAATAGTAAAAAAAAATTTGAAGTTAATCTAAGGGATAATTTCATAATTAGCGCCCAACATGAATATCAAATTATCAATTTACCCAAAACACAAGTTTTATAATTCATAAGTGCAATGCATTAATGCACTTGTTGAGGAAATATAAAAATATAATTGATAAAGTGGGAAAATAAAAAAAAAACAACCAAAAAAATTGCCCCATCCAAAAGTAAAATAAAATAATTTATGGTTTAAGTTATATTCATGAATATTATTTTGGTCTAATAATCATAACATTATTACTATGAGCTAAATCAATTGCTAGATTTTCACTCCATCCATAAAAACATTTGATTTAAAATGTTTATAATTAGTTTAAAAAATTAGAAAAGCAAACAATGATTAAAACCAAGATATAAAAATAGAGAATGTATTTCCAACGTAATACCATACAAAAAGAATCAACACATAAATGTTCAATCAATAGTAGGGCATAAAGGTTCTAAAAGGCACGCCATGACGCCGCTAAGGCCTCGCAAAGGCGCGAGGCGTGACCTCCACGCTATGCAATAGACCATGGCGTAGGCTTAAGGCATGACGTGAGATGAGAAGTGGAAAACGTGATAAGGCGTGATACGTTGATGCTTTTTTTACTTCAATTTCGATAAAAATCGGTTTTTTTTATTGGTAGTTTTTTTACTTTATTCCTTATGTATAACACTTTTTGTAAACTCAATATATTTGAAATATCAAATAAATGTATAAATTTATAAATATTTTCATATTTTGGGCCGCTTTAAGTCACGCCTTAAAAAACGACATGACTCGCCATGGCTCCTAAAGCGTGAGGCTTGACCATACTGCAACGCCACGCCTCACGCTATTTATAACCTTGATTATAGGTAGTGAAAATAAAAAAGAAAAAATATATTAAAACATCATTGGTCTATCATATTTGCTACATTATTGTGTGAGTTTTTTTTTTAATTATGTGAATGTAACATTTCTTATAAAATTAAACACATATTATAAGATGAAGATGAAGTAATAAACCATGATGGTTAAGCACAATAGACGTCAAGAGTTTTGAAATCCCAACCTATAACGCTTTTCTTTTTTCAAAAAATATTAAGTAAATAAATTAAGCAAATCAATTGCAAAATTATTTAATCATAATAATAGTTTAAATACATTTCCATTTAATCAACCATTGCATAATCAAACAAAACAACTCCCTTTAGCTTCATTAATGCTACGCTCACATAATTTTTATAAAAAATAATCCACATAATGATGTGCAGGTCAATTTGTGAATGCAAATATGTGAAAAGAATCAAAAGTATGAGAGATAAGACAAATAATTTTCATGTCACACATCATTTGTTTTGTAAACTTTACGTGAATATAGCATTTCTCTTTAATTATTACTCTCCCTCCACCTCTTTTTGCCCTGACCATTGTCTTATTCTCTTCTCAGCAATGGATGCCTGAAATTTACATAGAACTAATTTTATCGAATAATAAAGATGGAAGAAAATTTTGTTAAAAAAAAGACGTGTACTGAAAACAGTTTGAATAACTCGGTACCTCTTTGTCCCAGTTGGTTCTATAGCAAATCACAATCAAGATAATGGTTTGTACCACAGTTCCGGTCAACATACCTATCCATATACCCTGCGATATTCACAATGTTATAAATTATTGGACAACTTAAAACGTCAAGAATGCACAATGTACTACATAACCAAGTAAAAATGTGTGTACCTTAACACCCCAATTGGCTGCAAACCCGAGAGTGAGTCCTAAGGGAACGCCAAAGATGTAGTAGCATGCAATATTTATATAAGCGATCGCAGCTTGCCATCCTGCCCCAATTGCCACCCCTGATTTTCATAACAATATATTTTGTCCAATCCGATGATCGTGAGGATTTTGTTTGTAACCGGGTATAATATTAAATGAAGACAAATGCTTACCAGAGAGTGCAGGTTGAATATTGTTGATGATGAGGCAGGTTGCTAACAATGGAGTAAGAGCGTAAACCGCTTCTTGAACTTCTAAACTATCCGCAAATAAGGCTGGGTATTGATGACGGAAGATGCCAAGTAGGATGGCCAGCAAAACACCGACGAGGAATGAAGAAATCACCACCACCACGACTGAGAACTTTGCCGTTCTTGGGTGGGCTGCACCTAGTTCATTTGACACCCTTACACTGCATTCAAATATTAATTTTTGAGTTCAGTTTATTGAGTTAATTAAATAAAAATTAATATGGTTTCTACAGCTTTACCCAACATAAAAAGTTGGATTTTGGGAAAAACTTGTTTGAACAAACCTGATTGCTGCGTTGAACCCAATTGCTACCATAATTGCCCATCCAAGAATGTTTGTGCTGCAAAGATTTTAGAAATGATATGTTTAGTGGACTATCAAAAGCGCGTACCAATTTGTAATATAGATGTAACTGAAAACACAATAATAATATTATGAAGACGACACGAACTAAATTTTAGGGGGTTTTGGGATTGCTTATTTTTAAGGTTGGGCTTATTATTATATTGTGTGAAATAAGGACCTAGCCTCAATAGTGCTTACTTAACTCACAGTAAGCAACTAAAGTGTAATATTTTTCGCCGGTTAATTGAATAAAGGTGTGAATCTGAGTGATCTTACCAGCGAGAAAAAAACAAAGTTGTCAATCTCTAAATTTATAACTTTATGATATAAGGATTGGACATAAAATTTCCCACTAATATAATATACAATACTAGTCAAAAAAGCAAAATTCTTATTTTGATCCTCATGATTTCAGGATTTTCAACATCTATTTTCAATAGAGAACAAAACATATTCTATATTTAGCCACTGTCTTTTTGCTATATTTCTTTTATGGTCATCACTTAGTTAGCAGGCTGGGAAAACAACCAACTCTATGACTTTTAGCTAAAGTTTGTGTATCCAAATGGACCCAAAGACATCAAATGAACCATACATTACACCAGTAATCACTTTTGAACAGATAGACACCAATTATGAATATAGAGCTCAATTTGAAGTTTTCCTAGTTTATACTGTTCAAACATAGAATAATGTTATAGCTTATAAAAGATATCAGACAGTAAGATATGTTAAGTGCTTTGTATACGCTGTACCGACTTCATATACATGATACATATCTATTTTTTTCGGGAGAACATTTTATATTCAATTCGTGAAAAACAATAGTAAGATTTGTAACACAAAACAAATATAATGTTGATCCTCTTAAAAATAGACAAGAGTTTGTTATAGTCAGTCTCTACTTATCCCGAAATCTTCATTTCTAGACATGAAGTGCATTTTTTAGTCAAGTATTAAAACACAAACTTTCTTATTTAATTATCATTCGCATCAACTAAACTGATAATGGTTATATATAAACATAATTCTCAGTTAAATAAACTAAAACTTTCCTTTTGTTTACACATATATAACATGACAATAAACCCATGTAAGCAAAACCCCAAATATGTTAAGTTGCTTTCCTCAAGTGGTTACGTACGTTTTTTTCCCTTAATATAATAACATACGGTGTACATAACAAAACACTTAAATAATACTAACCATATGGATAGCGCATCCACCGCAATTTTGGCATTCTTTAGATATCCAGCAAAGAGTACCAATGCCATAAAATACCATAATTCCAAACTGCTCATATTTAAACACAATATTTACTAGTTAGTTGTTAGTAGTAACTTTGGGACCATAAATTTAAAAACAAAGTCACGGAATTATAATAACTAAACATACCAAAGCATGATTGCTGATGCAAAAGAAAGTTTAACAAATCCCCACAAATTGCTAAACGCGGCCCAGCTGAATCCTGACCATGCTCGACCACACGTCCCACTAAAAATATAAATCATTTGAGCCACTACCATGAACCACCATGAAAAATTGAGCACCAATGCTCCTCCCCATAGCCCCCACCCCAATTTCAACATAAACAACCAACTAAAAATGGTATGCAGGACCAAAGCTGCCGCGGCTATGTAAGCCATCACCAGTATCTTACTTTGCGCCTGAAGAAACTTAGCTATTGGGTAATTTAAGGCGTATGCAAATAGTTGTGGAATCATCCATAGCGCTAAAGTCCCTGCCGCGTGTGATATGTCTTTAGTTTGTCCAATTAAAAGGAGTAATGGGGTTGCGAAGATGTATAGGAACATCATAATCAAACTTGTGATGAAGAGTATAACCCATGATCTTTGCATATATACTCCCAACATATCGACCTGCCCTGCTCCAAATGCTTGTCCACATAATGTCTCTAATGCGCTCCCCATTCCAAGCTGTGGATTACATATCATACATCATTGACACATCAACCAATAACCTTATGTTGCGACGGAAACGGCTACTTAAAAACGCCAATATCCCAAAATTCAAGAAGCATGTACGGCCAGAAACGTTAGTGTATTTTATATATATTTATTAATAAAATAAATAAACATCAAACATCCAACATCAAATTGTTATCGCCAAAATGTCATTAATCAAAGTTCAATATTAGATGCAAAAGATTTGTCAACCATGAAACTGTCATTAAAAAAACCACATAGTAATAACATATCAACGAGTCGGTGGTCCTAGAGATTTTAGTAGCGTATTCCCACAATGGCCCTTTATCGGTAGATTGCGTTGAGGGCACACTACCGCTAGTACTATTGCCAGCACCAGAACTCGAATCCATGATTATGAAATTGAAACTGTTAATGAAAATTAGGAAACATGAAGCTTAATCAAATGATTTGAATAATTAGGATTTATTAATTCTATAAATACAAATAAACAATTAAACAAATAATCATACTTGTTCGTAATTTCGTATGTAGTCCTATTGAGAAACCAATTCTTCAAGAAACGACTTGGGTGCCGAGAAGATAGAGCGACAATTCTCTGTCGTCGTTTTAATATTGGGAAAGAGGGTTAATGTTTAAAATAGACTCTTAAACGACTGAGCCTTCATTTGGGCTTAAATATAGATTTTTAATAGTAGAAACGCTTTTAAATGGCCAGAAACGTTTCCAATACGTTTCATGTCCAACACCAAACGCTTCCAAAGGACGTGAAACGTTTCCTATTTACGTTTCCGGTACGGGAGACGTCACCCGACATAGCAGCCGTGCAACATAGTCGATAACCATTTTGTTAGAGGGTATTTAGGATTGCATTAGCAAAACAAGGAGATCATAAAGCACGACTCAACTTGCTTTTTCAAAACAGTGTATTCTCTAGTGCGGATAATTATTTTTCAAATAAAGTATATGAAAAACACTAAATTTCTAATTATTTATGTTTTACAAAAGGAACATTCAGATAATGCCCCCTCGAACATAGGGTCGTCCTTGAATTTTTGAAGTTTTTTAGAACCTCTGGACGAAATTAAGTGTCACCGTTTATTAGATATGATGCAATTAGTTATATAAAATGTTCAACATATCACTGATTTTAAGATATTTAATTACCTAAATATTTTTTTCTTCATGAAAAATATGTGTACATATGTATATATTTATTAACGGGACAAATTTTGAGACCCTTAAAATTTTTAAAACCTAAGTGGTCGCCTACCTTGCAATCTTGCACGCCCTGGAAGATGGTTACATAACACCAAAAACCATTGATTTCTTCTGATGGAATGCTAAATGCTTAGCTAATTAAAAAAATATTTAATTAAGCATTAATTTCGTTTTCTAGAACCTATCAATAACAGTATAATTTTTCTAGAGAAGACAAAAGAAGAGGATTCCATCATTCCATTGGTGATTTCTCTATTGAATTGATTACTTTATAAGCAAATTTTTATATCATTTTAATTCTTGTCATTTTGATAATTGATGGAATTTTAAATTTCATCATTTGTGATACCAAACATAATAAAGAGGTATGTTATATCCACAAAGGTTTTACAAAAGAATTTTTCACAAAGAAATTTGGCATGCATTGATAGAATGATGAAAAATTAAAGGGTTAGTCTAAATCTACCAAACAAATTTTCTAAACTTACCAAGATTATGTAATAATTATGTTTTTAATTTATTCTAATGACTTTTACTTTTATGTCATGTGAACTAAATTCACTATATTCAATGCAATTTTCCCTATTCCAATGCATGTACAAATATACGGATATGCTTAATTTTTGTCAAATACTTAAACTAACTTCTTTTCTCTCGACCAATTCGAATTCTAGTTTCACTGTAAACGACTTTTGAAATGATGCTCCCACAGGGACGATCCTTGCACTTTCGTAACGTTTGGGACGAAACATGCAATTTGGCCTAACTTTAAGGACGATTTATGCAATTTACTCTAAGAAAAATATACAAGTATCAATACATTCATTCATGATAAATAAACTAGAATAACAATAAATAGAACGTAACATCATTATTTCGATAAGTCAAAAAATTCAAAAATACGATAATAATATTCATGAAACTCTTCCTGACGACTAGCATATGGGTCTTCTCATCTAGATGCAAATAAAAATATTTGTAAATGTATTTTCATTGTTATAATTTTCATCAACTTTTATATAATACAAATACAAATATTTAATGTCAAAGTTGAAATAAAAAGACTTAAAAAGTCAATAGATGACAATAATTTTGGGATGAAAGGAATAATAACTTAAGAATAGAATTGTCATTATGTAAAAAGTAAAAAAAAAAGTTGCAAATGTTTTTTTTAACTGTGTTTTTTGTGGATGAAAAATAATTTTGGACGAAAAGAGTATTTGCTAACACAAAACGAAAATACTACGTTATGTCCGGTTACGAGAGATTGCAATGAAACAAAAATTTTAAAAGCGATAAAGTTATGAAACAGGCATTGTTTAACGCAAAATATATAAGGTAATTTGTAGTGTATTTATTGTAGATTAAATACATAACTATTTTAAATATGGAAAGAATATGTTATTTAAGTTAATTTGTATGTTTATTTATTATGCATTAAATACATAATTACTTTAAATTTGTAAATAATAGATCATTTATGAAATCAATAAAAGTAATACCATAGGAAACACATAATCTTGTTTCATTGCAAATACCTTTAGATTCATCGATATATAGTATAAACAATATTAAACAATCTTTATCAATGGCGGCGGCGATCAAAATCCTCCCCAAAACATCCGATCTAATCCCCTTCATTCTTGGTGTTTGAATTCGTTATAACCCCTGAAATTGGGATCATTCAATTATTTGATGATTCTCATATCGAGTGTGTTAGGCGATTTTCTCATCCCGGGATCTTAGGGTTTAGATTTGGTTGTCCTCCCTTAATTTTTTTTCATTTCCGTTTTCTTTATTTCATTTTCCGCTTTTAGCCATGGGGTCTCGTTTTCAGAACTCCCTTCAATCCAATTTTGACTAAACTGCCAAGATATCAAAGTCGGTGTTCATATCTAACTTTCCTGATGATTGCTCAAGTAGGGATCTTTGGAAGGTGTGTAGTGGGTATGGCACCGTGGTCGATGTGTTCATTCCTAACAAGAGATCTAAACCAGGGAAGCGTTTCGCTTTTGTTCGTTTCATCAAAGTTCTCAATTTTGATCGTCTTATTGAGAATCTCAAAACTATTTGGATTGGTCGTTTTTTATGTGTCTTGGTGGTGCTTGTGGAATTTCCGTAACCAGCTTCTTTTTGCTTCCAAGAAACCGCGCAAAGAGACTTTGTTCGATGATGTTGTTTCTCGTTCTTTCATTTGGAGTAATTCTAGATGTAATCTAAAGTTTGCTTGGGATTGTTGGCTTCAACATCCTTATTTGATTGCTTTGTAATTGTTCTAGCTCCTTGCTAGCTTTCTAATAAAAGTTGCCGTTCAAAAAAAAAATAGATCATTTATAATGATTTAAACATTGCTTAGTAGGCATTGTTTTACAAAACCCAACAAATTATAGGCGAAAGTAAAACGTTGGAAAAAGTTTTACTTACAAATAATGAAAATGAATAAAATAATATCAAAAACAAAAAATAGATCATTTATAATGATTTAAACATTGCTTAGTAGGCATTGTTTTACAAAACCCAACAAATTATAGGCGAAAGTAAAACGTTGGAAAAAGTTTTACTTACAAATAATGAAAATGAATAAAATAATAATTAAAGAGAATACATAGAAGCAGCTACACGCCTTCAACTATTAGGCTATGACTATGTTTAGGAATTAGAAGTCTCATTTAATTATCTCTCTTTTACAAATTACTAGAAAAAAGACAGCACAATTATCTATATTAAAAATCTTTTTGGTATATTTAGTACAAAATTAAAAGGAAGAGAGGGAAATAAATAAGATGATTTAATTGGTGACAAGTCATTTTGTGAAAGTTTGTTTGTAAAAAATTTATGTATGTAGCATTTTCCTTAAAGAAAATTAAAATACAAATGCCATAAAATTCCTAAAACTATAAATTACTTTGTGTACCAAACTACTTAAATAAAGCGCATTAATAGCTTATTTATAAAAAAGCTACCAAATTCATCAATGCATATCATGCCTAAATAATACTTCTTCCGTCTCATATTAAGTGTCCATAATGGTATCTTTGATTGTCCTATATTAAGTGTCCAATACAATAAATGAAGGAATCTTAATAACTAAATTTTCAATTTTGCCCTGGCCCATTAAGTTTTTTTCTACTTTTTGAGTTTTTAAAGTATATTTATTAAGGGTATAATTGTCATTTGATTAACTAATAGTTGTAACAATTTATTGCACCTAAAATTTTATGCTTTTATGTTATGAACATTTAATGTAGGACGGAGGGAGTACAACAAAAAGTAATGCTTAACTAGACAAGTAAAAATTTGACAATTTTGAACTGAAATTATCATGGTTGATAAGATCCCGATCCTGATCTTAGGATCTTACGATTTTACGACACTGCAAAGCAAAAACGATCCAGATCCTACGTAGGATCTTTGCTTGCTTAGGATCTTATAGGATCCCGATCTTGACCATATGATCTTAATATCTACTACGATCCGATCTTACTTTTCTCGAACCACGAACTAAAATCTACGAATTTATGGGTTGTGTTTCCTAGATATTAAAAAAACAACAAGTTAATGTTCTTAAACATTTTATAATTATAACAAGCATGATTACCCGCGCGTTGCTGCGGGTCGTTAATTTTTTTTGCGTAGTTGCGAGGCATTACTATTTTTAATTTTTTTTATTTTGTGTGGTTTTATTTTTTCGTCCTCATATTTAATAGTTTGTTTTTTTCTTATATGGGCTAATGTGTGGGACTCATGTTTAAAGGTTTCTTTTTTTTGGCTATACGGGTTTTTTTTAATATAATTTTATGGGAACATGGCGTTTTTTATTGTATTCTGTGTGGGTTTATTTTTTCGGTCTCATGTTTAATAGTGCGGGTTAATTTTTGCGTTAAAATTTTATTTTTATTCTTTTCTATTTTTTTATTTATGCGGGTTTATTTTTTCGGTCTCATGTTTAATAGTTTGTTTTTTTATATATGGGCTTATGTGTTGGGCATCATGTCGCGGGTATTTTTTTATCTTAATAAGTCAATATTTTTGTAATTTTTTTTCTATTTTGTGCCGAGCGTTTTTTTTTACAATGCCTAAAAAAAAGCCAAATGGGTTGGCCCAAAGGGCCGAGCACTGTAGCGTGTGGAACAAAACTACGTCGTTTTATTCTACGCGAGGCATTATTTTTTTTATTTTGTGCGGTTTTATTTTTTCGACCTCATGTTTAATAGTTTTTTTTTCTTATATGGGCTTATATGTGGGGCTTATGTTTAAATGTTTCTTTTTTTGGCTATACATGATTTTTTTTAATATAATTTTATGGGAACATGGGCTTTAAATGAGAATCGCGCGTTACTGCAGGGCGTTTTTTAATTGTATCTTGTGCGGGTTTATTTTTTCGGTCTCATGTTTAATAGTGCGGGTTAATTTTTGCGTTAAAATTTTATTTTTATTCTTTTCTATTTTTTATTTGTGCGGGTTTATTTTTTCGGTCTCATGTTTAATAGTTTGTTTTTTTATATGGGCTTATGTGTTGGGCCTCATGTCGCGAGTATTTTTTTATCTGAATAAGTCAATATTTTTGTAGTTTTTTTTTTCTATTTTATGCCGAGCGATTTTTTTTACATTGCCTACAAAAAAAAAAATTGCCGTCAAAAATAAAAACATAACAAAATTTGGCCGCCCAAATTGGAGCCCAATGGGCCGGTTACTGTAGCGAGCTGCCAAAAACGGCAGCGTTTTAACCGCTTTATTTGTATATTTTTTTTCTATTTTGTGCCGAGCTTTTTCTTCATGAAAGATATGTGCACATATGTATATATTTGTTAACGGGACAAATTGTGAGACCCCTAAAAATTTTAAAACCTAAGCGGTCGCCTACCTTGCAATCTTGCACGCGCTCGAAGATGGTTACATAACACCAAAAACCATTGATTTGTACTCATGGAATGCTAAATGATTAGCTAATTAAAAAAATATTTAATTAAGCATTAATTTCGTTTTCTAGAACCTATCAATAACAGTATAATTTTTCTAGAGAAGACAAAAGAAGAGGATTCCATCATTCCATTGGTGATTTCTCTATTGTATTTATTACTTTATAAGCAAATTATTATATCATTTTAATTCTTTTCATTTTGATAATTGATGGAATTTTAAATTTCATCATTTGTGATACCAAACATAATAAAGAGGTATGCTACATCCACAAACGTTTCACAAAAGAATTTTTCACAAAAAGATTTGGCATAATGATGAAAAATTAAAAAGGAAGAGAGAGAAATGAATAAGATGATTTAATTGGTGACAAGTCATTTTGTGAAAGTTTGTTTGTAAAAATTTTATGGATGTAACATTTTCCTTAAAGAAAATTAAAATACAAATGCCATAAAATTCCTAAAACTATAAATTACTTTGTGTACCAAACTACTTAAATAAAGCGTATTACTCCCTCCGTTCCAAAATTATTGTCCCCCGACAAAAAACACACAGTTTAAGAAAAGTGCATTTATTACTGCTTTCTCTTTCTTACTTTTTGAGTTTTTAAAGTATATTTATTAAAGGTATAATTGTCATTTGATTAACTAATAGTTGTAACAATTTATTGCACTTAAAATTTTATGTTTTTATGTTATGAACACTTAATGTAAGACGGAGGGAGTACATCAAAAAGTAATGCTTAACTAGACAAGTAAAAATTTGACAATTTTGAACTGAAATTATAGAAAGAAAATGTATACTGTGTGCAATTGATAAGTTATACACGACATCTTTTTATTCAACAAATAATCTTACACATAAGACAAGGATGGATGGCTTTTCTATTTGTGTTACCACCATGACTTTAACACTACAAAAACCCTTAACTTTCATATGATGAATCAAAATTATATAACTAAAAAATTTTAACAGAATACTAACCAAAATCCCCAAAGAAAAACCCGCAATAACCGAGTTTTCGATCGAAAAAGCAGCAAGATCAAGAGTTCCGACATGACCAGCAAACGTTTGAGTGACAGCACCAAGTGAGTATTGACAAACAGAAGAGTATTTGCTAACACAAAACGAAAATACTACGTTATGTCCGGTTACGAGAGTTTTGCAATAGAAACAAAAATTTATAAAACGATAAAGTTATGAAACAGCATTGTTTCAACGCAAATATATAAGTATTTGTAGTGTATTTATTGTAGATTAAATACATAACTATTTTAAATATTGAAAGAATATGTTATTTTAATTAATTTGTATGTGTATTTATTATGCATTAAATACATAATTACTTAAATTTGTAAATATAGATCCTTTATGAAATAAATAAAAGTAATCACCATAGGAAACACAATAATCTTGTTTCATTCTGCAAATACCTTTAATTCATCGATATATAGTAATAAACAATATAACACAATCTTTACAATGGCGCGGCTGAGTCATAAATCCCTCAGCCCAATAACATATCCGATCAAATGGCAAATCCTTCATTCTTGGTGTTTTGGAATTTCTTAATAACCCCGTTGCGAAATTGGAGATACATGTCAATTTATTAGATTGCATTCATGTTTTTTTTCACACCTCTAGCCGAGAGAGTCTAAGGCGATTTTCTCATTATCCCGGAATCTTAGGGTTTAGTATTTGAGGGTTGCTCCGCCACACTTAATAGTATTTCTTCAATTCACGTTTTCTTTATTCTGTCAGTTTCTCCGCTTTTTAAGCGACCATGGTCCGTTTCCAGAACAGCCCTTCAATCCATTTATGACTAATACTGCAACATCTGCAAAGTCGGTGATTCATTAAAATCTAACATCCTGATGATACGCTCCAAGTAGTGATCTTTGAAGTTATGTAAGTTGGGTATTTGGCACTCGTGGGGTTCCTGAAATGTTAGTTCATTCCTAACGAAGAGATCTAAACCAGGGAAGCGTTTTTCGCTTATTGTTCGTTTTCATCAAAGTTCTCAATTTGACACCGTCTTATTGAGAATCTCTCAAAACTATTTTGGATTGGTCGTAGTTTTGAATGTGTCATTTGGTGGGCTTGTGGGGAATTTCCGTAACCACTATTCTTTTGCTTCCAAAAAACCGCTGCAAAGAGACTTTGTTCGATGATGTCTGTTTCTCGAATCTGATTCATTAGCGGAGTAATCTATATGTAATCTAAAGTTTGCTTGGGGATAGTTGCTTCAAACATCCTTATTTGATTGCATGGTAATTTGTTCTATTCTAGCTCCTTGCTAGCTTTCTAATAAAAGTTGCCGTTCAAAAAAAAAAATAGATCATTTATAATGATTTAAACATTGCTTAGTAGGCATTGTTTTACAAAACCCAACAAATTATAGGCGAAAGTAAAACGTTGGAAAAAGTTTTACTTACAAATTATGAAAAAGAATAAATCTCTAATTAAGAGAGAATCACAATAGAAGCACTAAACACGTCAAACTATTAGGCTATGACTAATGTTTATGGAATTAGAAGTCTCATTTGCTCTTTATTATCTCTCTTTTAACAAATTACTGAGAAAAAAGGGAACAGCTACAATTATCTATATGTAAAATTCTAGTTTGGTATATTTATTACATAACAATAAAAGGAAGAGAGGGAAATAAATAAGTAATGATTCTATTGGTGACTAATTTCATTTTTGTGAAAGTTTGAGTTTTCTGAAAAAAATTTATATGTGGTACATTTTACTTAAATGAAAATATAAATACACAATGCGCCATAAAATTCCTAAAAACTAAAAAATAACTATTGTGTACCAAACTTACTTAAATAAAATCGCATTAATAGCCTTATCTCTTTTTATAAAAAAGCTTACCAAATTTCATCAAATGCAATCATGTGCTAAATAATGACAGTATTAGTTCTCTTGGCCGTCTCATATAAGCGTGTTCACAATAAATCGGAATCTTTGCGATTGTCCCTAGATAAATGTCCACTAACAAAACTGTAAGGAATTTAATAACTAAGATTTTCTCAATTTATGCCCTGGCCATAACATTAAAGTTTGTTTTTCTACGTTTTTGAGTTTCTTAAGTGAGCTAAACATGAGACGAGAGCGAGAGCGGATGTAAATTGTCATTAGCGGATTAACTAGATATTTGTAAAACAATTTATTGCACACTAAGAATTTTATGCCTTTTATGTTAAGAACAGTTAAAAGGTAGTGTTAACGAGAAGTGATAAAACAAAAAGTAATGACTTAACTAGACAAGTAAAAATTTTTACAATTTTCGATACTAAATTATCATGGTTATCAGATCCCGATCCTGATCGTTATGATCCTTAAATAATAACGATTGTTACGACACTCATAGCAAAACGATCCCAGATCCTAACGGATGATCTTTTGTTGGTTAGTGCAGAAATGTGGGGTTGTGCTATAGGATCCCGGATCTTGAACATTTTGGATCCTGTTTTCTTATTCGATCCGATCTTAACTTTGGTTCTCACACGAACCACATCGAAAATTAGACGGAATTTTGTTGTTGTGTTTTACTTAGATATTAAATTTAAAAAGTTAGTGATTGGTTATGTTAAATTCTTTTAATTGGAACTATGAATGAATTTATACAGAAGTTGATGTAGGTGTGCGAGGATGAGAGGAGTGGGGATATTGACAGAGATTCTAATATTTTTATTTTGTGGGGTTGTGGTTGTTGTATTTTTGGAGAAAGATGTGGGTTTATTTTTTGGGATATTTGGAACTCATGTGTGGGACTCATGTTTTAAAGGTGTCTTTTTTGGCTATACGTTTTTTAAAGATAAGTTTTTGAAATTGGAGGGGTTTTATTGTATTCTGTGTGGGTTTATTTTTTCGGTCTATGTTTTAATAGTGCGGGTTAATTTTTTTGCGTTAAAATTTATTTTATTCTTGTCTATTTTTTTTATTTATGCGGGTTTATTTTTTCGTCTCATGTTTAATATTGTTTTTTTATATAAGGCTTATGTGTTGGGCATCATGTCGCGAGTGTTTTTTTATCTGAATAAGTCAACACTTTTGTAATTTTTTTTCTATTTTTGTGCCAGTCGTTTTTTTACAATCCTAAAAAAAAGCCAAATGGTTGGCCCAAATGGGCCGAGCACTGTAGCTGTGAACAAAACCTACGTCGTTTTATTCTTCGCTGAGGCATTAATTTGTTTTATTTGTGCGTTTTATTTTTCGACCTCATTTTAATATTTTTTTTTTTCTTATATGGGCTTATATTGTGGGTTTTAAATTTAAATGTTTCTTTTTTGGCTATACATGATTTTTTTAATATAATTTATGGAACATGGCTTTAAATGAGAATAACGCGCCGTTTGACTGCAGGGCGTTTTTTTATTGTATCTTGTCGGGTTTTTATTTTTTCGGGTGCTCATGTTAATAAGCGGGTTAATTTTTGCGTTAAAATTTTATTTGTATTCTTTTCTATTTTTTATTTGTGCGGGTTTATTTTTCGGTCTCATGTTTAATAGTTTGTTTTTTTTATATGGGCTTATGTGTTGGGCCTCATGTCGCGAGTATTTTTTTATCTGAATAAGTCAATATTTTTGTAGTTTTTTTTTCTATTTTATGCCGAGCGATTTTTTTTACATTGCCTACAAAAAAAAAAATTGCCGTCAAAAATAAAAACATAACAAAATTTGGCCGCCCAAATTGGAGCCCAATGGGCCGGTTACTGTAGCGAGCTGCCAAAAACGGCAGCGTTTTAACCGCTTTATTTGTATATTTTTTTTCTATTTTGTGCCGAGCGGTTTTTTTACATGCCTGTAAAAAAAAACAAAGGTGGTTAGTCCCAATTGGGAGCACAAAAGCCGATCACTGTAGCGTGTGAACTAAACGACGGTCGTTTTATTCTACGCAGGCTATTATTATTTTATGTTTTTTTGTATTTTGTGCGTTTTATTTGTTAATGTTCATGTAATATTTGTTTTTTTCTTATATGGGCTTATGTGTGGGGCTATCTTAAAGGTTTTTTGTTTTGGCTCATCTCTATTTTTTTTTTAATATAAAATTTTATGGGAACATAGGCTTTAATCTCTGAAAGAATCCGCGTTACTGCAAAAGGCCGTTTTTTTATTGTAATTTGTGCGGCGTTTATTTTATCGTCTCAATGTTTAACTACACTATCTATAGTAATTTTTCGGAGGCTTCAAAATTTTATTTTTATCTGTTTGTCTATGGTTTTTTTATTTGTAAGGGTTTGATATTGTTTTTCGTCTCAGTTTAATAGTTTTTTTAAATATGGTGCTTTACACACAATGTCGCGAGTATTTTTTTTATCTGAATAAGTCAATATTTTTGTAGTTTTTTTTCTATTTTAAGCCGAGCGGTTTTTTTTACATTGCCTACAAAAAAAAAAATTTGCCAAATGGGCCGGCCCAAATTGGGATCCCATTGGGCCGGTTACTGTAGCGGAGCTGCCAAAAACGACAGCGTTTTAACCGCTTTATAGTATATATATATAATTTATAACAACATTCCTATGAAACATTTATATAATTTTGTGTTTATGATATATAATAATTTGTAGATTTATATAATATTAGAAAGACTATTAAGAAAATGACATTATAGTAGGATCTTACGATCTCGATCCTACTTTACGATCTCGATCCTACTTTACGATCTTGATCTTGCAAAAACAAAAACGATCCTAGGTAGGATCCCGATCTTGACAACCTTGAAAATTACAGAAAGAAAATGCATACCGTGTGCAATTGATAAGTTATACACGACATCTTTTTATTCAACAAATAATCTTACACATAAGACAAGGATGGAAGGAGCGTTTTTTTATTTGTGTTACCACCATGACTTTAACACTACAACAACCCTTAACTGGCTTATGTTAGAAATGGTTAAGAGTCAGGGGAGGGAAAGAGAGAGGGGGAGGGTAGCGTTATTAATTAAACTAATACTAACCAAAATCCCCAAAGAAAAACCCGCAATAACCGAGTTTTCGATCGAAAAAGCAGCAAGATCAAGAGTTCCGACATGACCAGCAAACGTTTGAGTGACAGCACCAAGTGAATATTGACAAACAGAAGTAAAAATAGCAGGAGCAGCTAGATACCATAGTTTCTTAGACTCAACACCAAATTGCACAAAGAAATCTTTTACTCCATTAATGGGACCAATATCTTCTTCATCACCAGTGAAATGAGCGTTTTTTGCAACATCTTCTACATCACCAGTGAAATGAGCGTTTTTTGCAACATCTTCTACATCACCAGTGAAATGAGCGTTTTTTGCAACATCTTCTACATCACCAGTGAAATGAGCGTTTTTTGCAACATCTTCTACATCACCAGTGAAATGAGCGTTTTTTGCAACATTTTCTGCATCACTAGGGGAATGAGCGTTTTTTGCAACATTTTCTGCTACCATAGTTTCTTAGACTCAACACCAAATTGCACAAAGAAATCTTTTACTCCATTAATGGGACCAATATCTTCTTCATCACCAGTGAAATGAGCGTTTTTTGCAACATTTTTGAACGTCTGAAGTGGTGTTTCGGGGTTGGTTTCCATTAAATTATCACAAGTACAATAAGTGTGAAAAAAAAAAAGATGAATTCAAAGTTTTGGCAAGCGAGACGTGTTAGAATTTGATGCTTCGGTGGGAGTAATGTGAATGTGAAATGTCGCTTTCGTGCAATGTGGTAACACGTGACATATTTATTAGTGTTGTTTTTTACTGTAGTAAGTGTAGTACTTTACCACTAATATTGGTAATTTGAGACACATTGATTAAATTTGGGTCTAGTTAGATAAATATTTTTAAAGAATGAATGGGTCTTGTTGGTTAGAGCATTTTTCTTTTAATATTATAGATGAGTCTAGTTAGGTCTCTCAACGAGTCCAGACAGATCTTCCTTAATATTATAGATGGGTCTCCTAAAGGATTAGACGGGTTTTGCGGATCAATTTTTTTTATACATTTTCATCCGTTTTTATCCATTTTTATACATTTTGTACTCTTTTTTACTTTTTTGTATGTTTTCGTCCGATTTCGATCGTTCTCGACCGATTTCGATCGATTGCGACCGTTTCTGACCGATTTCGACCGTTTTCGTCAGTTTTCGTCTGTTTTCGACCGTTTTCGCCTTTTTTCCGAACGTTTTTTAATGGTTTTAACATTTTTTCCGCTTTTAAACGTTATTATACCTTATTGTCCGTTTTCTCACATTTCTTACGATTCTTCCGTTTTTGTATGTTTTCGACCGTTTTTGTCCATTTTCTTACGTTTTCGTAAGTTCTCATCCGTTTTCGTCCGTTTTCTTATCTCTTTGTACGTTTTCTTACATTTTTCCTAGTTTTCGTTCGTTTTGTACATTTTTCTACATTATTGTACGCTTAAATACGTTTTTGAACGTTTCAAATGTTTACCCTTTTTTCTACGTTTCAGTATTTTTTATAAAAATGTATAAAAGCGTATGAAGACGTATAAAAACCTACAAAATCTACTAAAACAAACGAAACGTAGAAAAATGGACGAAAATGGAGAAGGACGTATGTAAACGAACAAAATCGTACAAAAATGGACGAATACGTACGATAACGGACAAAAACGTATAGCAACGTTTAAAAACGAAAGAAAACGTTCAAAACCGTTCAAAAACGTTCTAAACAGGAAAACGTGCATAAACGAACAAAAACGGTTGAAAACTCATGAAAACGATAAAAAAAAGGGACGAAAACGGTAGAAATTGGTCGAAACGCTCGAAAACGATCAAAATCGGTCGAAAATAGATGAAATCGGTTGAAAACGGAATCAACCGGTCGAAAATGCATGAAAACGTATAAAAATGGACGGTGAATCACTTTGGTCACACTTTTCCTTTTGAAGATAACTACTAGCAAAGTCAAATCGCGTTACGAAACAAAATCAATAATTGAAAGTTTACAGAATTGTCCCGTGTGTCACACGATTCAAGACGTGCATCATGCGTCGTTTACAAGGATCAAATCAAATGCAGGTTAGAGTTTATTGACGCGACAGCTTTGTGCATTTTGCGTCATTCACTGTGCGTTTTGCGCACACTCTTTGTTATCTTTTTCGATGAGAGGATGGTCTTGGTTAATTGGGGGTTGAAAAAGAATGGTAGATCTAGCAAACCCAAGAGGTAGGAGAATAATGAAGAGATGATGGGGGTCAGGGGAAGAAGGTTGGTGGACAATGGTGAAGGGACGGCGCACAACTCATGGTAGGAGGAGGCACCTATGGTTATTTTGGTAATGACATGTTTATTGGTCTTAATAGCCGGGTTAGATCAGTTGGAAAACCCCCTCTTTCTGAAGACAGAGGTTAAGGGTTTGATTCTCACTCCCTGCAAGGCCGAAAGTCCTTTGAAAGCAGTCTTTCTACTATCGGGTAGGGGTAAAACTGTCTACATCTCACCTCCTCCATTACCTCATGTAAGACGGGATTGAATATCGTTGATTTTTTACGTGTTTATTGGGGTCTTGTTTCTTACAGATAATAGGTTCTATCCAAGCTTGTAACTCCCGTTTCATTTAAAAAGCGACAAAAATGTCAAGGAAGGCTCACATGTCAGTTTGGCACAGTGTAGAGAACCGTATCTATAATCTATGCGATTCTCAGACCACCTAAGCCGATGATGTCAACGAAACGATCAACAGTGAAACTGATTTTTGAACCCTTCTCGATGCCATGTAAAGGCAAAATGAGGCCTTCATGAAATTTTCCACACACACGATACTTGAATATTTTGCTAAAGTCAAATAATTGATAAAATACTAATTTTATGCTTAAATTTGCATAACATCATTCATGTAGTTTGCAGCTTCAAAACACAACGTGTCACCTACCGACAAAATACTAACACGTATTTCTAACATAGAATTAGTTATGTCTTATGTGTAACATTTCTCAATTTCAAGTCATTTTACGACTCCTATTATTCATCACTATTTATTTTGGTCCGATACGCGTTTACTTTTAATTTAATTTTTAAGCTAAATCGCGTAGACTAGAAATAATCATTTAACGTAAACGGTCACCAAATAAATTAAGGTTTACGTCAAACAAGTGTCATATAATTATTAAGAAGATAATTATTAACTTTGCGTATTATATTTTTATTGGTCACGTAAAAGGCTTACGTTTCGCAATAAAATACATTTAGACACACCCCGGAAATACCTAGACTTACCTAGACTCAAGCCAATACCCACTTTTAAACCTTAAACACAAAATTTAATCAAATCTTGTGTTAATACCCCACTAGGGCCGAATATTGGAAACTAAACCAACTAGAAATCCTTAAAAATCTTGCTAAGTACATGTACATCTAAGTTTTAATTAAGGTTTGTACTTAATGTTTCCTAGTAAGCTAATACCCATTGGATAAAGACCATTTTTGCTCTCTTTTCTCTTGGATGCCGCGGCAACATGCATGTATGTACACAAACCTTAAGATTTTGCTAAATCTTGGCAAATCTTGTACAAATATTGAGTAATTAAGAGATGTACCTAGGTTGTATTAGCAAAACCATTAGAGAGTAACTAGACACCTCAAAAACCACTAACCTAGGGCCGGTTTTGGTTTGTTTAAAGAACTAGGAATTGTAACTAGTTACTTGCCTATAAATACTCATCCACACTTACCATTTAACACTCTTACAACTCACAAACACTCAAACAAGAAAAACAATACTAATCCTCTCTTGTCTCGGGTCATAAACCGCAAACAAACACCCTCACATTTACCCTCGAACCAACAAATAACACTAAGGCTTTTCATACAAGTTCACAAGGAATACACGAGCTAAGGTTGGGTATTTACAAAGCTTTGAAGCTTAGGGTTTGGTTGTTGATCGTGTATTACACACGTGGGTTGCCACATTGCTCGCATACACTCGAAACAAGTCACTAGGACTCATTGTAAGTCGCACACGAACCTATACACTTCATATTATAGTTATTTCTTTGATATCTAGTCGTGTAGGCCAAGTTATTATGTGATTAGCAAGCTTTCCTAGGCGTGAACACGCATGGTTAAACCCATGGTGACACACGTACCTATATATGCATGTGTTCGACCTTGGGTGGTGCTAGGATATAAAGAAACCTGTATAAAGAGACTTAATAACAAGCAAGGTCTTAAACGTATACGTTTAGATACAAATGTAAACACCAACGTGAACATTAACTCTCACACACGAATATTTTATAAACCACACGTAAACTTTCAAAGAAAATGTAACGGTGTGGCTTGGGAAAGTGTATACGAATCGTAGGAACAATTTCATGTGACAAACTCGACCAATACATAAGTTAAAAGAACTTATTTTGATTTCTAAGACTACTAACAAAACCCATATATTACTACCAAGCAAACGGGTCATTAATGGACCCAAAAGCCCATTATCGAGGCTTAATAGCTTATTAAACGAGCCACGTAATAAAAACAGCTTAAACAGATCCTATGAGTGCTTATTGAGATAATAAAATAAGTTGGATCATATGAGAAACCCAAATGGACCTTTTAAAAATATTTTGGGTTAAGGTTGATGGGCTAAGGAGCCCAACAAACTCGAATAAGCTCAAATAAGCTCACCCGAGCATATTTTTCAGCCAACAGTCTCACATAAGCTTATATAAGCCAAATGAGTGCTTGTGTACTTTTGGAATCTTAAATGGACCATTCATTAGCTTAATGGACTCTTACGAGTCCAATAAGGCCCAATAAGCCAAATTAAGCTCATCCGAACTTATTTATAAGCTGACCCAACTTATATGGCTTATTGGAGGCCATTAAAACTAAATGCCACTTGCTAGAACTTAATTGGACTTAGAATGTGACTTTTTCAAGTTAAGGGACTAATTTTGTGATTCTGATAGCATATGTATTGAAACCAGGTTCGCCTTAAGTTTGTGTGGAGGGCTTCTTTCTTAGACCCTTTATCCATAACATTTCATTTTAATTCTTGCAACGCACTTCATGCTTACCAAGACTCATTTACTACACCATGTGTGATTGTTTTCCAGTGTTAACTTCAATCTTAGTCGGCATTATTCCCATATACATTCATCTCTAATCAATAACCTAAGGACTGCGATTTCTAATCTTTTGATTATCCTTGGGTAATCCTCTCCGATCTGTTGGATCATAGGATTGATTCCTAACCTACACCACCTTATTACTTCAGGATCGTCGTGAAAATTAAGGGTTGTTTGGGTATAGATCGAACCATAAAACCTGTTCAGCACATTGAGTCGAATAGATCAATATTTTAAATACTTTTCTCGCCCTTAAAGTTTAATATTATTAACACTTAGTTTTGAAATACCTTGTGTATTAAAATTTCCTTGAAAAAAATCTATGGAGAAAATATTATCACATGAATGGTTTGGAACATTTTGATAGATGTTTTGAATACATAAGAATGGTCGGTTGATGATGTATTCAAGTACATAAAACTTTGTATTTCGAAAAACTCCCCATACATAAGAGTTGTCGTTGTTGATGTATCCAAAAACATTAAAACTTTGTTTTTTGAAAAACTCCCCCTTAAAAATAGGACCAATTAAGAAATTGTTGTCTTTTTTTTTGATAAACGAAATTGTTGTCTTTTGAAAACATTGTGAGGGTTGGAGTGTTGAACACACAATTTTGAAAGATTATGAATTGTCATCGAAAAAATTCTTGAAAAATTGTGTTCAACTTTTTGAAAAACCAGATGTTAGAGGACTTCTCTTCTAGTGGTAAGGGTAAGCGCACTGATACGTACACTATCCTTTTTCTTGAGCTAAAAAACATTGAATGTCTTGTAAGAACAGCTCAAGACCAAGAAACGTTAATTTTCTCGTTATGACGATAAGTTATAAACCTTCCTTTATTTGAAGTCCGGGTTATGTATTGATATTTGTACATAAGCCATTTAGAAAATTAGAAATGACATGTTTTGAAACTATTTGCAACTCTCGCTCGAACTTCATTTACACACCCGTGTAAATGTTAATCGACATTTCTAAGCACGTAAATGTTATCGATTCCAAGAGACATGTTGAGAAGAATCTTTTTGGAAATTTTCTGTTTTTTGGATTTTTTATTTTCTTTTTGAAGTTTTATATTTTTGTATTTTGCTTTTCTCAAAAATATTTACATGGTGATGTTTGATGATGATATCAAGCAGCTCCAGATCAGCTGGAGTCAAACATCTCATACCAATCCTTCTGACAAGATACTTAAACCGATCCTCAAGAAGGGCTTTCATAAACATGTCAGCTAATTGGTATTCAGTTCTGACAAAATATAGTTCAATTATACCATTTTCAACCTGTTCCTTTATGAAATGATACCGAGTATGGATGTGCTTTGTTCGCAAATGCTGTACGGGGTTGCATGATATTGTTATGGCTGACAAAGAGTCGCAGTACAATGGTATTTTGTTGTACTTGAAGCCATAATCTTGAAGCTGTGTCCTCATCCATATTACTTGAGCACAACTTGCAGATAACGCCACGGCTATGCCTATGCTGAAGGACATTGCGTTGCAGTAGTTTTGTTTCTTTGACATCCAACTTACATAGCTTATCACCAAGAAACGGTATCCATCCAGAAATGTGTTTTCCGAGTATCAATATGCATCCGGCTATGATCAGCGTCTGGAAAATGCTGTTAGTTCAAAAGCCAGAATCCTTTGGGATTACTAAAGTATCTTTTAACATCTTTGAGGTGCTTTTGTGTTGGTCGGTGCTTGATAACGTGAAACAATAGCATACTGCTTGCCACTATGTCTGGTCTTCTAGATGTTCAAGTACATTAGTGGACCCGATTTTACTACGTTAATCAGTTTGGTCTACGGGTTTTCTCCATTCAATTCTACAATTCTAGTTTGGGTTTAGTAGCCATTGGTGTACCAATGGAGTGTACAATTGTCCATTATATGCTTTTTCAGGAATTTTCTAAAGCGTAATTGGCCTTGATTAATATTTAAAATCATTTTGGGGACTGGTGGGATCTGTAGTCCTAAAAGAATTTCATCTCCCTATTAACGAATTTCAATTATATGTGCATTAAACTTTTTTATAATCGTTTTGAATATTTAGGGATTAGTCGGACCTCCAAAAATTATGTCATCAATCGTATATCTGCTTAAGTTAGAATATCCTCCCCGTATTTTATCTTGAATAAAGTTGGGTCAATTGTACCTTTAGTAAAGCCTTTGGACATCAGGAAGTTTGATAGTTCATCGTACCAGGCTCTTGGAGCTTGCTTTAATCCATACAAAGCTTTCCTCAGTAGGTAGACTTTTTCTGGATGATCTGGATCAATGAACCCTTCTGGCTGAGCAACGCAAACCTCTTCCTTTCAGTGGACATTAAGAAATGCCCATTTTTACGTCCCTTGATTAGATTGGAAAAGACTTGTCGTGATGCGTGGGCAACAAAAAATCTGAACTGCTTCCAAGCGAGCAACTAGTATAAATGATTCTGTCAAAATCAATACACTCTTCCTGAGCATAACCTTTAGACAACAAGTCGTGCTTGTTGCGAATGACAGTTGCTCTCATCCTTTTTGTTTCTTCCATATCCACTTTTAGCTGTATATTCATCTTGCCAAACGGTTTTGTCTATAGTTCCTAGGACTTTTTGTCTGTCAAACTGATGAAGTTCATCTGGCATTGCTTGTAGATCCATGCAGAACAGCCATTGCACTCCTTAATGTTCTTCGTTACAAAAATACTCACCATGAGAGCGCGAACATACACATTTCAGGATCTGTGGCAAGCTGTTGTCTTGTTTGAACCGGCATGGTTGGATTTCCACGAACTTGTTCTAATGGATGATCTTTGGTCCATCGGTAATCATGACTTTGTGGTTGAAATGAATGCGCATCGGTATTATCAATGTTGCGTGAGGAAGACTCACCAATTTCTTGTACGGAAGACTCACCAATTTCTTGTACCCGTGTACAAAAAGGATTGATAAAGTCATCTTGAAACGATGCATTCGGTGCTTAATCATTGTTGTTTTCCTCAGCTTGATCGTGTGTTGGATTGTAATATTCTTCAAGTAAAGGACTGAAGAGAAATTCTAACCCTTGATGTGACGAATCTGGCTTTTCTGCTGAAGGAACAACATTTTGTCTTGGGGGCACGGGGTCAGAGTTGTCATAGTCTGACGCCTTTTGTCCTTGAGGAACGAGGCCTGAAGAGACATTTTCAACAGACATCTCTTGTCGTTGTGGTGCGAGGTCTGAACTGTTGTGATCAGACATCATTTTAAACATTGAGGAACGGGGCCTGAAGTGTTATTTTCAGCAGACACCATTTATCGTTGATGACCGAGGCTTGAACTGCTGTGTTCAAACGTCATTTTGTGATCATCAGATCAAAATTCCTTGAAGCCCTGTTTTCTGAGATATCTTTCTTTTTCGCAACCAAACTCTGAGTCCTTCCTCTGTAGGATTGAACGATGTACCTGTACTTAAGAGAGTACCTGCACTGACATTAAGAGCTTGTTCGCTTTCACATTGGTTAGGGATATCTGCATTTGAACCATTTGGGGGTTCACTTTCAACCTTTGTTGTGCTAGAGGCGAATGTCTTTCCTGTTGGAACCCATCTAAGACAAACAGTCTTGAGAATTCTACCCGTTGGTTGCCACCTAAGACAAGATCTAGGACTTGTTGTTTTCTCATGCACAGTGGTAGTCTTTTTGATTGAAAACCTATGTCCTTTTGGGATCTGTCTTTTTGGTTTCGTTGCAACCCTTATTTGCTCTACGGGTTTGTTTCTGTTTGTTGTCTTATTGGATGGAACCTTAGCACGCGAGTTGACTTCTTTCAGGAATTTTATTACACAAGCGTCATGATTGGCATTAAAGACACATTTCTGACATGTCGAGCAAACAAAATGTTTGGAGTCAGAAAAATTTCTAGGGATCCTAGAGTGTTCATGTGTCTTTTTCTTAGCTTCCTCTAGGTAGTGATTATGAACAATGTCGTTTGAGCTATACCTAGATGAGCTTGGTGCAATCATGTGATGAGGTTTTGCAGGGGCAGATTCTCTTCCCTTAGGCAAATGATGTGTAGTGACTGGTTTTGACAAGTCGTTGTTCACATCAACTTGGGAGGCAAACCGTGGTTTTGAAATTCTAGGTCTTTCAGACTTAAACGCAGTCGGTTGTCTAACAACGGATTGGTTTTTGAGTGGTTGTCCAACCGGTTTTCCCAAGATTGATGGCTTTGCAAACTTAGTATTCACACTATTTCCTGTTAGTTTCCTTAACTCATTTTTTAATGCTGCAATTGCAAACCCCTTTTTCTGAATCTGAGCTAGTACATCAGCATTTTCATTAGACTTTTTGTTCAGTTGTGCCATTAAAGAGTCATTCTGGTCTTTGGTCTGAACTCGTGTCCTTTTGATAGAATCAAAAAGATCTTTGTAAGTCTGTTTCAAGTGCTCTTTTTCCTTATGTAACTGCTCATTCTCTGCAAGTAATTTAGCCACACTATGTTCCAATTCGATGTTTATTGTTTCAGTTACATCGATGTCATTTTTAACTTTGGCTTCATTACTTTTCTCTTTTAAAAATTGACTCTGTTGCCCTGATTTTAAAACATTGTTTTCCATTTGTAGTTCAAGATTAATACAATGTGTTTCGAGTTTTGCAAAATCTTTTTGAAACTGGGCAACAGTCTTTTTGAGACATACATTTTCAGACTCGAGTAATTGATTTGAGAGTTCAGTTGTCGTGTTATCAGTTAATTTAGCAGGCAAAGGACGTGTGTCATAACATTGATCAGCATTCTGGTCAACCTCTCCTTCATTATTGGATTCAGGTTGCTCAGTATGCTGTTGTCCTGTAGCAGATACATTATCATCAGCAGTCGTTTGTACCTCAGCCATTGGCTCTTCATTATCTATGGGTCTGATATCTGCATCATCAACATGTGCATCATTCCCTGATCTGCTGCTTGTATCCTGCTCTTGTGATTCTGTCCCATTGCTTTCAATGATAACTAAACTAGCATCCAATTCTTTACTCGTATCAACCTTTTCCACTGTTGTCTGGGTTTGTCTTTCATTCACCCTGCTGTCATACTCCATTTTATGCAGTGCTCTTTCATCAATCGACTTTTTGACATATTCCATGAATTGGACCAGCGTCTCACGGAATTCTGGAATATCAAGTTGAGTGGTTTGGTGTATTGTAGAAAGTAAGTATGCGTCTGACATTACAATATATTCATCAATTCAAATACAATCTTTGACTTAGATGAACATCTAAAACTGTGTCTCGAAACTTTAAAATAACCGATAGATCTCAATCTCTGTTGAAATTCGTATTATCAAGTGCTTTTTGAAGTTGAATCCATGTTTAGGAACCTCGTTCCAGTGAAAGTCCTCAAAATCTTGACTAAGAGGTGTACAACGCGCGTCTGAATCCATTCTCAGTTCGACTTCCTTTTAAGTCGTTGTTTGAAAGACGCTTGAGGTGTAAATGAAGTCGTTGAAAAGATACCATGCAACTTTCTTTTGATTTGTCTTGAATTAGTTGCATTTGTTGTTCTTCTGATTTCGAACACAAAGATAAGGTATCTTTCTTTTCCATTTTATCGAGAATTGAAGTGAAAGTTATTGGATCTTAAGTGGATATGATGTGATTGAAGTTGTGGTCTTGTATGCAATTCACATTCATGTGATTTTACACTTCTATGATTAAAACCGATAAAGAGTTTAACGGGATTGTACAAAATCAATAGAAAACCGTGAGTGAGTAATTGATTGTGTTTAAGGTTTGTTTGTTGTGAATTGATTGTCTTTTAAGTTCTTGTTTGTCTTGATGTTATGATTTGATTAGACAATGATAAATAGATTCCCAAATTCGGTCAAGTACCACCTGATGCGCAGATCGACCTTGAGACAAAACGCAATGAGCAAAACGCAATGTCTTTAGTCAAAACGCAGTGTCTTTAGTCAAAACGCAATGAGACAAAACGCAGTGTCTTTAGTCAAAACGCAATGAGACAAAACGCAACCTTGAGACAAAACGCAATGAGCAAAACGCAACCATGAGACAAAACGCAATGAGCAAAACGCAACCTTGAGACAAAACGCAATGAGCAAAATGCAACCTTAAGACAAAACGCAATGAACAAAATGCAAGATCTTCTAGGCAAAACGCAAGATTTGTTGCGATTTGGGCAGCATAACGTTGGAGAAATTGCTTTATAAAGGGTCTTCAAATAGGCAAAAACGCCAATGACAAAATGCAATGAGACAAAATGCAATAAGTGCAGAACCTCAATGACCAAAACGCAATGAAACAAAAACGCAATGACCAAACAACCCGCAGATGAATGCAAACGCAATGACCAAAACACAATGAAGAACACCCTTTCAGTTAGACAAAATGCAGCCAAGAAAAAATTTTCAAACTTTCTTGAAAGCTACGAAATGATGTTAAAACCACCTAGTAATGATGCAAGGGATAGTTCTAAGCCCGAAAGTACAAATCTTTAACACTTTTAACCAAAAACAAAGATCAAATCTTGATTTTCTTGGTATATTTTTCGAACCAAAAAAAAACAAACCAACCCACGAATTTTGATGATTTTGAACCACAAATCAAACATGAATCCACCCTTGAAGCTCTGGTACCAATTGTAGGATCCTTTTAACACATACACTTCATATCATACACGGATCTAGATCAAGAAATATAGAAAGAGAGTAAGATGATTTCTTAGAGAGAGAAAGAAGAGAGAGTGAGATATTATTTAGAAATGAAAAAGTTATCTTTCTTTTCCAAGTGGAAAAGATATATATACCCCGACACATTAAGTGACGTTCGGGATATTTGACTAGGACCCGGGCTCGGGTTTTGCATGGGATTAAACCCGAAACATATACAATATTAGATTAACTATCGAGCCCGATTCCCGATACTTTCCTATTACAACATTAACTAATTGATTGACCAAGACTTAAATACATAATGAACGAACTTCATGTTCGACTCAATATTTTGAGGCTAACATAAGGCTTAGGGTTGATTACTCTAACTAATCTTTATCGATACTAATATTCCAGGAGGGCAACAAAGACCACACATACACACCCATAACGACGGGATAGACACATGTGACTGCTGACTCCCACCTCGAATAAGCTAAAGAGTAGGAATAGTAGAGTAATATAGGGTATGGATCTTCTAACTTTCACCAATAGTAATAAACCAACAAGGTAGCTAAGACATGCATACATGACCGTAACGACGAAATAGACATGCATGCTCGACTCACATCTCATTCACGTAAAACCCAATGGTTAATGATTAGAAGAGGAAATAAATATGTTGTTAATAAAAAATATATTTAATTAACAAAACAAATAGATTAAGACAAAACATACAAGATTGCTAAACAACTTGTTTCCCTACCAGTTACCATTATAAAGACACGACTCTGTACAAACTCTTGATCATAGATCAAAACCAACAACCTAAAAAAGTTGGGTTCCCGGTATCGGCCAACTTCCCAATCGTCCCTACTTTATACAATACTTTACAAGCAAGTGCGATATCTTCCACTTTAACAATACTCTACATCGTCGATTTGTATCAACGAATAGTCGATCCTTCGTGTAATTCCTTCGGTAGTTGCAAACAATACTTCAAACTTCTCTCACTCTTTTTGTGATTTTTTCATAATTTTATTGAACAAAATATAAAACGAAAACTCGGAGATTTCACCATCATTCATGATCATATTAATTTCTGGATAAATTTCCTTCGCTAAATCCTTTTCATTCTTAGATGTTACAAATAATTGCGATGGTAGTAAAAATACATGAGTTTTGACTATAATATACATTCCCATTTGCGATGTGCAAATTCTTCCAACCGTACCAAAGATAGAAAATTTTGACACAAGACTCGGGAAATATAAACTTTACACTTTAAGCAACTAGCAACTATAAAATAAACTTAATCTAACAGGGTAGGTTAAGGTGTAAAGGTGTAACGAAACAAATAATTAGTGTAATTCCTAAAGGATTGGCTCTATGGGTTGTTCTAGGGGTATCTTACTCTTAAAATGAGAGTAAACAAAGGGTTTATACGAGGGTTAACTAACCGGTGTAGTTAGTTAATAAGCAAAATGTATAGGTGTTTTGGGTGTAGTCCATAAAAGTTTCACCAATTTAAAACTTCTCTATCTAAAGCCATAGTACTTATCACTGCGGTCTCGAATAGATATACCAAGCCAAGTTTTAAAGTCTACCACATCACCGGCACACTCATATTTTATATAATTTGGGTAAACATTGCGGAAATAGGATATGGTTATAATCCTCACAATTAACTGAGATAAGGGTTATTGTGTGCGGGTTATATATCAAGTAATTTCACAAAAAGTATGCTTGAATTTTTTTTAAATTTGAGCATAATTTAAGCATTTTAGTGTGAAAAATAGAACAAGTAAACTTTCAAATTCCCATCCCCCACTTGAATTATACAACGTCCTCGTTGTATAGATAAAACATTATTAGCATTTACCCATCATAGGTAATTAATGGTCCATGACAGAAGGGCCACCACACAGACACTCATAGCAACGAAATCACGTTCACATATCAAAATTACTTGCGTTCGATTTTCAAAACAAGCATGTATCTCCCTCACGGGTTTTAAAACATTCAAAAAGATTTAAAGGCGAGGCTATGAACTCGTCTTGATCGAAGACTACGATCAAACAATCTAATCAATTGCGAAGCATCACAACCAACGAACTCGACCGCGACCTAGAATGTTGTCATGCGATTAGAGAAATAATAGAGTACGATCGACTCATACGATAATCCCAACATATGTATTTACATATATTATTTATAAAGAAGCATGATATGGGATTCACACTCACGATCCTAATCCGTACGCGTTAGGCGATTTAGAACTAAGCTATCATCCCTAATTAAGTTAAGTTACACTTTTGAAAACTTTCGATTTTCGGAAAGTTTATATTTTTAGAGAGTTACTATTTTTAGAAAGTTTGGTTATCTAAAATTTTAGTATGAAAAATATTTCCTTATTTCACTAATTCCCAATATGCCAAAACCCAACCACTAATTCACGTCCTTAACGTTACGTTTTACATTTATACGAAAAGTTTCTATTTATAGACTTTCCAATTTTAGAAGCGACCGACGTCCTCAAAAATAATGTTTGACCTTGAAATAATATTTCCTTTATTTTTATTAATCCGAACAATGCTTATGACATCTAAATGACACCTTTAAATCCTCGTTTGACTTTCACTTTGACTTTTTATATACATACTTTCCTAGTCATTGACTTTTAGTCTTGACTCGACTCAATTTATTTTCAACCTTAAAATTTTCTACCGGACACGTAAAATAATATTCCGAACAACTTTTCTGTTTCGGCGGAAGGCCAAAACGGAGTAGAAAATGACCGTTTTGCCCCTTTAATTTTCTGCACACTAATAAAAAATACTTTTATTTTTAAATCTTTGGTTTGGTCTAATTTATTCATTTTAAATCGTTAGACTCTAAAATTTATACCGTTAAAGTGAAACATCGTTACGGACAACTTTCGCTTAAATTTCTGGACAGATTTAAAAGTCACCATGTGCTGAACTAGTGTTGATGCCATTTTCCAAACTTCATTCGGCCATAACAACTTCGTTATTCGGAGTTACAGAACGATCCACCTATCAAAACGTTCATAGGAAGAACTCTATCATATTTCTAAATCAAAAATTATTTTTTATATTTTATCGGCCCTCGAAATCCGGGCCCAACTTTCTGAACGAAAATGTCTAATGACAAACCTCACTAATCCCTAAATCTAACTTATGCATGTGTGGATCCATAACATGCAACAACAAAACGCAAGATTCGAACAAAATAAATTCAAAAGTAGTTTAAAATACTTACAACAAGTAATAGATACAAGATCTAAAATCAACTCAGACCCTTCCTTTGTTTCCTTTGTTAGCTGAAACCATACACAACCCAAACACTCATTATCTTGAAAAATACTTGATGCATGTCGAATATTTTTAGTGGGGTGAGTTTGTATTAGTGTGTAGATGAAGATTTTATGTTCGGATCGTATTGCATGTGGGTCGACGATGGTTTTAGGTGGTGGTGGTGGTTCGTTGGTGGTAAGGAGGAGAGGGAGGGAGTGTGTGAAATTTTTTTGGTAAAAATAAAGAAGTGTGTGTATTTTGTTTATATAGTAGGAACACTTTGAGCTTTTGGTACATTTGGTCATTCCCTCCTTCTAACATTTGGTATTTGACACGAGAGTGTTTATCTTGACATATTGCCGACTACTCGGGGCTCGGGGTTATGATTTCGTAAATCTTTTTCTTTCGTTGAATTTAATTTGGTTAAAACATTTAATAAAAATGTTAGATCATGTAAAAATATAGTTTTGACTCGGTTTCAGCTAAAACGCGAGAGAAGGTCGTAAAATACTAAAAATAAAATAATTAGCTTCCGAAGCATAAATATGAGAAATAAAAAATTCTAATCGCTTAAACGGATAAAATGCTGAGCATGGCCCCAAAAATGACATTTTTGCCAAGACGGCCAAAAATGACGAAAATAAGATAATTGTTCCAAAATCGTAAGTAGAAAATAAATCGCGGCTCGAGATAAATGCCAGCCCAAAACTCGGGATGTTACATTCTCCCCACCTTAAGGGAGACACGTCTCGGTGCTCTACTTGATGTACTCGTCCCGAATTCGCTCGTAGAGAAGCGAGTGATCTCATTCTCGAACGGATTCACACGTTCCCATACGATGGTCACACGACCTCGAGCGCATTTGAAATTTTTCAAAGCGAAGACCAATTCAAAATCTACGGTGTTCACACCAATCAAATCAAAACGCATATCGCCAAGCCGGACTCATCAAAAGAGATCGGATCATTGCGAAAATCATTCGGAGTATACATAACTCCATCAAAATTACTATGGCATTAATCGAAACAAGGTATTTATTAATAAGCACACATAATCACATAAGTCCACGCTTGATAAATAGTCAAGCCACATCAACAATAGTCTCGACTTAATCACGGCTAAGTCCTAACTAACAATGATCATGCTTGCTAAATGGTCAAGCCACATCAATCTTGACTTGCTTATTGCTAAGTCACATCCAACAAAATGGCATGCTTGTTAATTATCAAGCCATGAACCTTCTTCACGATGCCGCATCCATCAAGCTCGGTCGTCACTAACTTGGCGGTCAAATCATAGGGACCTCTCTAGCTGCTAATAAGGTACAACCACTCGAGAGTCTACAAAACGTCTTGACTTATTTTGCGAGCACCAAAACATGGTCATTTAATGATGACACCTCGAGCTCGCAAATCGTATACGACCACTCGACAACGTCTCGTCATATTTCAACGAGCCTAAAAACACGGGTAGGTGTACCCAAGCCGATCCAAACCAAATTGTATCACATTAAGTAATCACACCAAAGTGGCGACATAACGCCCACATTTAGCAAGTAATATCACACATAATTTCACATAATTTCAACTATGGTACCCTCGCGATAAATCATGAAAGACCAATAGAGATGAGTTGAGCATCTTGGACTCGTGAACCGAGTTTATAATGACGACGAACTCAATTGTCTCTTATATACCGATCACCCCCCTCGGGAATGGTGACGGACGTCACCATTGGGCTCCATTAGGGTGTCAATCCTTCACTTGGCTCCATGTAACATAGGTTCTTTCAGTCGAGGGGTAAGAATCACTACACCTAACCGTATGTAAGGCATCGTGCAAGACTCTTCACCAATCCTTGATGATCGAACACATATGTCAAACCATTTTGCCTAAACTTTCCTTTTCGGGGAAAGAAGTCTTCTTCAAGGTTATCGGTTGATACAACAAGAATGATCCACATTGTGACGTAGGAGAAATCTCCTTCACGATCGTCGTTTGACACAAATAAAATAGTTAAAAGAAATAAGTAATACACCTTTGATGTACGAGAAGTCTTCTTCACTAGCCTTGAAGCTATTCAAACTCGGCTCTCATTCGCTTTGGCAATCTTCTGTCCTAAAGAAGATTCCTTCTTGGTGTTGGTATCAGGTTTCTTGGCATTTCTTCACCAAAGCCTACTGAATATTAAATCTCGCTATAACAAGCAACCTGTCTACCTTTTTAGTTGACCTAGACCCCGTAGTTCCTCCTAAGCATACTTATCTTGATTAGTCTCATCAACATTCTAGGTTGACACTAACGGCGAACAAGTTTGGGGATAACAAAAGGAAGGAAAGAAAGGAGTTTAAATTGCAATAATCGACACGAGGTTCTTCTCAAGTGTCCGAGTTAGGAAGGATTTCTTACATGATGATCCATGGTCAAGGTATAAAACATTCTCCTTTTAAAAAAAAGTCCCGCTTGATGGTTGATTCAATTCAAAACTTTTGGGGTGACGATTTTTTGACATAGGGTGGTTCTTCCTAAATTATGCATAGTTGATCAGGTTATGCATAATTGAGGACCAAACGATGACATGTCTGTCCTTGTCAAAATTTATTGTCACGTGATGTGTCGTTGTATGGTGTTTATTTATGATAGTTCAAGTTTTAAATTTATATTTTGCCGACTTAACCAAAAACAACACTTTAATAGGCAGTGTACCCGGTCGGTGGTAGATTCGTGGTAAGTATGGTGTCAAACACTTGAAGCGAGGTTAAATCTCTCAATTTATTTAGATTTTGGTTATCTAATCTAAGTTAATTCTAATCTAAGTCAAACCTATGCTAATCCTATGTTAGTTCTAATCCTAATTCTAACAGGTAAAAGGGGGTTTCAGCCTGAGAGACTGGCACGGGTTTGGTTGGTGACTACAATCAATTCAAAACACTTTAACCCACGCAAGCAAATTAACAGAAGATAAAAGAGCTGTCGAGCCTTATGATAGAAAATTGTATTAGCCATCATTAATTCGATTAGAAGTTGGTTTGTTTATTCAGTGCAATGATTACTTATCTCGAAGAGGCATATCATTCTTAGACTTAAACGGGACTTCATCCTAAGACCTAGACACATTAACTCTGTCATAATTAAAGCATCCGCATAAAGCATCCTTATTACCTGATTATAATCTATCTTAGGGATTAAAGCAGTGGTGATCTTGTTAAACCCTAGCTTATAGAGACTTTACCCACTTATTACTTAATGGCAATTTATACACTAGTAGTCTACTTGTCCAACTATCCAATGGAATCAGAACATTACTTGTTGAATTATCTAGATCCACCTACTAGTCAACATGTTTAATAAACCAAAGGCAATTTCCATTAACTAGTTAAGCCACAAGCGTATCCTTAGCACAATTTTAGAAGGACAATATTTGTGATCCTATGATTCTAGATGTATAAATCACTATATGGAGAGCTATCCCGGCATCTAGATTACTTGGTCCGTATCACTAGATCCAGTTAATGATCGGTGCATACTAAAGCTCGTAAAGCAAATATGAATTGCTAACACAATAAACAAGCATGCATCTATAAATTAAGCATTGAGTTGTAAATAAAACCAAACATTCAGATCTTCATAATAATGGCTAATACCCGAAGGTATTAGCCTTCAAACATCATAATTAATACAAGAGTAATTATTTTAGCCAAGGTAAACTAACCGAGTTAATGAATGATACCAAAAACTGAACGATTACAAAAGTATAAGAAATTACACGTTGTCTTCTATGGATTGGAATGCGTTGCAAGACCTCTTCTACACTTTTCTCCTTTGAAATCGCCTTTTGTAGTTTAGGTATCGATAATATGACTTAGCACACTTAAAACTCATTTTTGAGTTTTGTATTTATAGGGTCTGGAAGTCGGTTCGATACGGCGTATCCAAGGGATTGGATACGGCGTATTGGAGTTTCTTAGAGTAGGGAACACGCTTGATATCTTCTAGAATATTCACATACTATATCTTTAATATGGCGTATTGACTTCTTCTGGATATGGCGTATTGATCTTCTTTCCTTTGTGGTCTTTGATGAGTGCAGGCACGGATACGCCGTATCTTCCTTGATGGATACGGTGTATTGGTAGTCAGAATAGTAAATCTTTAAAATATCTTCATTTAAGCTCCAGAATGCGCACCTTTTGCTAATATTTACCAAGTACTTCATAATTACTACAATTCTCAAATATAAACGATTAAGTAACAATTCTTTGCAATAATAAATATACAAAATGGGTTAAATACATGGGATAAATGATGCTATAAAATAGACATTATTTGATGTCATAAAATATCCCCTCACTTGAATCCTACTTGTCCTCAAGTAGCCTTTAGAAGTCTATAAAAAATGTATCCCTGAGGATATTTTCTGTTAAAGCATTTATCTGATCTATTACAAGTACACAACCAAACACCTCACGAAATAGGAAGATGAAAACACTCAAATCACTCAACTAATCTATGTGGTAACATGTAACTAATTCGCTCATTTGCTCGGTCGTGACGAGTATTCTATCATAAGCTTGGAAAGGATACATATATCCACCGCTAAAGCTAAGGAGTAACAAGTTTATAAAGGCAAATATGGGTTTGTATGAGAAGGCTTAGGGTTGATTACTCTAACTAATCTTTATCGATACCAATGTTCTAGGAGGGCGACAAAGACCATACATACAGACCCGTAATGACGGGATAGACACATGTGATTGCTCACTCCCACCTCGAATAAGCTAAAGAGTATGAATAGTAGAGTAATATAGGTTATGGATCTTCTAACTTTCACCAATAGTAATAAACCAATAAGGCAGCTGAGACATGCATACATGGCCGTAACAACAGAATAGACATGCACGATTGATCATATCTTCATTCGCATAAAACCCATGGTTAATGATTAGGAAAGGGAATTAAATTGTTGTTAAATAAAAATTACGAAACAAATAAATTAAATCTTAAATACAAGTTGCTAGACACTTTTTCCCGACCGTTACCATGATAAAGACATAACTATTTACAACGTCTTGATCATAGATAAAAAACAACAACCTAAGTTGGCGTTCCCGTAACGGTCAACTTCCCAATCATCTCATACTTTACATACTTTACAAGGCAAGTGGCGATATCTTCCACTTTATAGAATACTCTACATCGTCGATTTGTATCAATGAATAATCAATCCTTCCTGTAATTCCTTCGGTAGTTGCGAAACGATTATCTTCAAACTTTCCTTCTCTCTTTTTTGTTGCGACTTTTCTAATTTTTTCGATTGTTTTTTTGGTAACACTATACTACGAAACTCGGTGTAATTTCACCATCTTCACGATCATAATAATTCCGGATAATCCCTTCGATAATTCTTCATTCTTCGGACGTACCATTAATTGTGATGGTATACATGAGTTTTGACTATAATATACATTCCCATTTGCGATGTGCAAATTTCTTCCAACCGTACCAAAATAGACACAAGACTTGGGAAATACAAACTTTAGTTCCTAAAGGATTGGGCTACGGGTTGTTCTAGGGGTATCTTACTCTTAAAATGAGAGTAAACAAAGGGTTTATACGGGGGTTAACTAACCAGTGTAGTTAGTTAATAAGCAACATGTAAAGGCGTTTTGGGTGTAATCCTAAAATTTACCAATTTAAATAAGTTACTCCATCTAAATCCATAGTACTCATCACTGCGGTCTCGAGTGATATACCAAGCCAAGTTCTAAAGTCTACAACATCACCGGCACACTCATATTTTATGGAATTTGGGTAAACATTTGGAAACGGATAGGTTAAATTCTCACAATATCTAACAAGGGTTATTGTGTGCGGGTTATGTATCAAGTAATTTCACAAAAGTAAGCTTGAATTTTTTTAAAATTTGAGCATAATTTAAGCATTTTAGTGTGAAAAATAAGACAAGTAAACATTCTAATTCCATCCCCCTACTTGAATTATACAACATTCTTGTTGTATAGATAAAACATTAAATACAAGAATTAAAAAGAATTAGAATGAGAAACTCCCCAGATATTTGCTCGGTAGATTCTCCATGTTGAGTTATTGAGCAAGATTGTGTTGAACAGCCGCCTTGAAGTTTCAAGACTCCAACACTTCAAGATATTCCAGATTTGTAAATTCTCCACCGATATTCGTCAATATTCTTTGCTTCCAAGGTCCTGTATAAAACATAGGAAAAACGTATGCATTCTTATCTTGGTACCTATGGTTAATTTAAACTAAACTAAACAAACTAAATACGGGTCAGTCTGGTGAATACGCCGTATCATGTGCATGAATACGCCGTATCATGTGCATGAATACGCCATATTACCAGAACTGACAATAATGTTTTTAAAGTGCATAAAAAGTAAAGACTGATAACTTCCACATAATCAATACGCCGTATGGTATGGAGGGGATACGCCGTATTGATGTCTGGGAAGACAGACACGATAAAATTAAATAACATTCTGGGTTATCTCCCGGGAAGCACTTTTGTTTACAGTGAAGTCTTTAAGTTAGACTTTTCTTCAGCTTCTCTTTATCACTTGGTGCGTGTCACCTTCCATCCTTTGTCCTTTTTCTAAAAAATATCTTGGTAGATTATGGACAAATTATCTTCGTTTCTTTCTCAAATATCAAATTCATATCCTCTTATAGCAATATATTCTTCGTTGGGTCCAAACGAGTACTGAATAGCTTCAAACTTTTCTTCTTTGTACCTTCTTTTGTTAGGTTGCTCATCAATAGAATTGGATGTATTGCTATATTTGCGCTTTGTCTGACTTTGTTCATCTTCCTTTTCAGTGTCGCTCTTTTTATGTGTTATTAGATAAGGTTTGAAGAATGAGTTAGTAGAAGTATTGTTACTACTCAAGATGCTATCATCTATTCGTCTCTTACTCCAACTTCCATTCATCCAAGCATGGAACAATACTTTTTTAGTTCTTTCATCAATTTTCATATGCTTATCAAATGATGAATTTACTCGCCATATGAATTCAAGCAGTTCAATTCCCTAGTTGCCTCCTTCGTCCAACAATTCTTCTTCTCCATCGTATGAATCGGGATAAAATTTACAGAAAAATTTCTCGACAAGTTCTTCCCAAATGGTAATTTTTCCTTCCCTCTCGTTTATCTACCATTGCTTTGCATCATCAGCAAGTGAGAGAGGAATGACTTTCATTCGTAGTTGATGGGAATCCACACCAGGAACGTAAATTAAATCAACCATTTCAAGCACCTTAGCGATGTGTTTCACTACGTCTTCATCAATCCATCTGTGGTATGCATTCATTTGTATTTCTTCCAAAAATTCCTTGTTGAGTTCAACGTTAATAGCGTTACTGGTGATAGAAGGATTTGATTCAGTTTGATCTTTTTCCATGTTTTCATTTAGAATTGGTTCAGTCATGACTTCTTGTAGCTCCTTCTTTAATCAACTAGCTCTGATAAGTTCTTCCTGAAACAAGGGTAAAAATATTAGCAGGATTTGCTTTGAACAAAGATAGAAAAATTTTAGCACGAAAATCAAATATAAAAACTTAGATTCTAATTCTATCTCAAATGATCGATACGCAGTATTCAATAGAAGTGAATACGCCGTATTGATCGATTGAAAGAATACGTTGTATTGGACAGAAAGTTG
Source organism: Tanacetum coccineum (assembly GCA_026074375.1). NCBI lineage: Eukaryota > Viridiplantae > Streptophyta > Magnoliopsida > Asterales > Asteraceae > Tanacetum > Tanacetum coccineum. The sequence goes on along the minus strand of BQNB010021916.1, from coordinate 16,767 downwards.
GATACGCCGTATCCGATGATAGTGGATACGCCGTATAGAGTTATCGACCAGAACAGTGTATTAGCAAAATAATTAAATTAAACACACAAATATATAAACAAACAATTAAACTAACAAATATACAAAAATATACATAATATACAAGAATATACACTAATCTAATTAACTCTACTCCTAAGGGTTAGATCTAATCTAATGTTAAAAACCAAAACATAAAATTAAAATCAAGATTAATTTTCACTCCCCGGCAACGGCGCCAAAAAACTTGATGTGTCATTGTGTGGTGTTTATTTATGATAGTTCAAGTTTTAAATTTATATTTTGTGACTTAACCAAAAACAACACTTTAACGGACAGTGTACCCGGTCGGTGGTAGATTCGTGGTAAGTAGGGTGTCAAACACTTAAAGCGAGGTTAAATCTCTCAATTTATTTATATTTTGGTTATCTAATCTAAGTTAATTCTAATCTAAGTCAAACCTATGATAATCTTATGTTAGTTCTAATCCTAATTCTAACAAGTAAAGGGGGGTTTCAGCCTGAGAGACTAGCACGGGTTTGGTTGGTGACTACAATCAATTCAAAATACTTTAACCCACGCAAGAAAATAAACAAAAGATAAAAGAGCGGTCGAGCCTTATGATAGAATACTGTATTAGCCATCATTAATCTGATTAGAAGTTGGTTTGTTTATTTAGTGCAATAATTACTTATCTCGAAAAGGCATATCACTCTTAGACCTAGGCGGGACTTCATCCTAAGACCTAGACATATTAATTCTGTCACATATAAAGCATCCACATAAAGCATCCTTATTACCTGATTATAATCTATCTTAGGGATTAAAGCAATGGTGATCTTGTTAAACCCTAGCTCATAGAGACTTTACCCACTTACTGCTTAAAGGCAATTTATACACTAGTAGTCTACTTGTCCAACTATCTAATGGAATCAAAACATTATTTGTTGAATTATCTAGATTCACCTACTAGTCAACATGTTCAATAAACCAAAGGCAGTTTCCGTTAACTAGTTAAGCCAAAAGCGTATCCTTAGCACGATTTTAGAAGGACAATACTTGTGATCCTATGATTCTAGATGTATAAATCACTATAAGGAGAGCCAAGGTAAACTAACCGAGTTAACGAATGATACCAAAAATTGAATGATTACAAAAGTATAAGAAATTACACGTTGTCTTTTATGGATTGGAATGCGTTGCAAGACCTCTTCTGCTCTTTTTTTCCTCTGAAAATCGACTTTTGTGGTTTAGGTATCGAGAATATGATTTAGCACACCTAAAACTCGTTTTTGAGTTTTGTATTTATATTGTCTGGAAGTCGGTTTGATACGGCGTATCCAAGGGATTAGATACGGCGTATTGGAGTTTCTTGGAGTAGGGACCACGTGTGATATCTTCCAGATTATTCACATACTATATTTCCAATACTGCGTATTGGTCTTCTGGATACGGCGTATTGATCTTCTTTTCTTTGTGATCTTTGTTGAGTGCAGGCACGGATACGCCGTATCTTCCTTGATGGATACGGCGTATTGGTCTTCAGAATAGTAAATCTTCAAAATATCTTCATTTAAGCTCCAGAATGCGCGCCTTTCGCTAATATTCACCAAGTACTCCGTAATTACTGCAATTCTCAAATATAAACGATTAAGTAACAATTCTTTGCAATAATTATATAAAATGGGTTAATTACATGGGATAAATGATGCTATAAAATAGACGTTATTTGATGTCATCAAATATCCCCCCTGGAATCATACTTGTCCTAAAGTAGCCTTTAAAAGTCTATAAAAAAATGTATCTCTAAGTATATTTTCTGTAAAAGCATTTATTTGATCTATTACAAGTACACAACCAAACACCTCACGAAATAGGAAGATAAAAACACTCAAATCACTCAACTAATCTATGTGGTAACATGTAACTAATTCGCTCAATTGCTCGGTCGTGACGAGTATTCTATCATAAGCTTGGCAAGGATACACATCTCCACCGCTAAAGCTAAGGAGTAACAAGTTTATAAAGGTAAATATGGGTTAATATGAGAAGGCTTAGGGTTGATTACTCTAACTAATCTTTATCGATACCAATATTCTAGGAGGGCGAAAAAGACCATACATACACAACCGTAACGACGGGTTTAGTCACAGTGACTGCGCCTCCCACTCAAATAAGCTAAAGAATAGGGAATAGATAAATAAATATAGGGTATGGATCCTCTAACTTTCACCAATAGTAATAAACCAACAAGGCAGCTGAGACATGCATACATGGCCGTAACGACAAAATAAACATGCACGCTCGATCACATCCTCATTCGCATAAAACCCATGGTTAATGATTAGGAAAAGGAAATAAATTGTTGTTAATTAAAAATTATGAAACAAATAGATTAAGTCTAAAATACAAGTTGCTAGACACTTTTTCCAGACCGTTACCATGATAAAAACACAACTATTTACAAAGTCTTGATCATAGATAAAAAACAACAACCTAAGTTGGCGTTCCCGTAACGGTCAACTTCCCATTCATCCCAAACTTTACATACTTTACAAGGCAAGTGGCGATATCTACCACTTTATACAATACTCTACATCGTCGATTTGTATCAACGAATAATCGATCCTTCATGTAATTCCTTCGGTAGTTGCGAAACGATTATCTTCAAACTTTCCTTCTCTTTTTTTGTTGCGATTTTTCTAATTTTTTTGATTTTTTTTGCTAACACTATACTACAAAACTCGGTGTAGTTTCACCATCTTCACGATCATAATAATTCCGGATAATTCCTTCGATAATTCCTTCATTCTTCGGACGTACCAATAATTGCGATGGTAGTAAAAATACATGAGTTTTGACTATAATATACATTCCCATTTGCAATGTGCAAATTTCTTCCAACCGTACCAAAATAGACACAAGACTGAGAATAAAAACTTTACAGTTTAAGAAATATGCAACTATAAAAACTAAACTTAAATTAACAGGGTTGGCTAAGGTGTAATGGTGTAACAAACCAAATAATCTGGTGTAGTTCCTCAAGGATTGGCTCTATGGGTTGTTCTTTGGGGTATCTTACTCTTAAAATGAGAGTAAACAAAGGGTTTATACGGGGGTTAACTAACCAGTGTAGTTAGTTAATAAGCAACATGTAAAGGCGATTTGGGTGTAATCCTAAAATTTACCAGTTTAAACAAGTTACTCCATCTAAATCCATAGTACTCATTATTGCGGTCTCGAATAGATATACCAAGCCAAGTTCTAAAGTCTACAACATCACCGGCACACTCATATTTTGTGGAATTTGGGTAAACATTTGGAAACGGATAAGGTTAAATCCTCACAATATCTAATAAGGGTTATTGTGTGCAGGTTATGTATCATGTAATTTCACAAAAGTATGCTTGAATTTTTTTAAAATTTAAGCATTTTAGTGTGAAAATTAGGACAAGTATACATTCTAATTCCCACCCCCCACTTGAATTCTATAACGTCCTCGTTGTATAGATACAAAATTAAATACGGGAATAAAAAAGAATTAGAATGAGAAAATCCCCTGATATTTGCTCGGTAGATTCTCCATGTTGAGTTATTGAGCAAGAATTCGTGTTGAACAGCCGCCTTGAGGTTTCAAGACTCCAACACTTCAAGATCTTCAGATTTGTAAATACTTCTACCAACTCATCGATTTCTTTGCTTCCAAGGTCCTGTGTAAATAATAGGATAAACATGTATTCCTATTCTTGGTACCTACAGTTAATTTAAAATAAACTAAACAAACTAAATACGAGTCAGTCTGGTGAATACGCCGTATCATGTACATGAATACGTCATATTGCCAAAACTGACAATAATATTTTTAAAGTGCATAAAAAGTAAAGACTCATAGCGTCCAGACAATCAATACAAGTTTCTGTTGAGAGAAACCCGAATGGCTGGGGAGGGTTGTGCATTGCATCACTGGGTCCATGATGTCGTCTTCAATGTTAGCAATCAACATTGTGATTCTGACAGCATATGTATTGACCCAGTTTCTGCCTAAGTTGTGTGGAGGGCTTCTTTCTTTAGACCCTTTATCCATACATTTCTTTTTAATTCTTCAACCCCTTCAATGCTTACCAAGACGTCATTACTAACACCTTGTTGTGATTGTTCCAGTGTTAGCTCAATCTTAGTCGACATTCTTCCCTTATACACATTCATCTCCAATCATACCTAAGGACTGCTATTTCTAAATATAGAGTGTCCTTGGGTAGATCCCTCCGGTTCTGGTTGGATCATAGGACAAATACCTAACCTTACCATCTTATGACTTCAGAATCGTCATGAAATAAGATGTAGGGTATGAGATCGTAACCATAAAATCTTTTTCGAAGTGTATCAAGCACTTTGAGTCGATAAGATCACTTATTGTTTTCAAGATCACATTTTAAATACATTTCTCCCCTTATTTTAAATACTAATTCACTTAGTTTTTGAAATACACTGTGATTAAAATTTGTCTTGAAAGACAATGGGGAAAACTTTTACTTAGCATGAATTATTTAGAACATTAACTTGCTCCCCCTTGATTTTACATATGTTTGACACCAAAAACAATGATACCAAGTTGTAAAATGAATATAAAATTGAGGGTTAGCATTTGTTGAGCACACAATTTTGAAAGATTATGAATTGTCATTGAATAATTCTTGAAAAATTTTGCTCAACCATCTACTCATCTTATAACAATCAATCTATTTAATAGTCATTATTACTCCTTAGATGTTATTAAGACCTTTTATAATGTGAGAAAATACATAAGAAGTCATTTATATGTAGTCCAACCAATCATTAAACATTGTTTTTCAGAAAAACTCCCCCTCAAACATTGACTCATTTAAAAAAAAAAGACACCAAATGTAGAATACTCGTCTTTGAAAACAATATGAAGGAAGGAGTGTTAAACACATAATTTGGAAAGATTTTGAATTGTCATTGAGAAATTCTTGAAAATTGTGTTTAACACTTTTTGAAAAAACATATGTTAGAAGACTTCTCCTTCTAATGCTAAGGATAACGCAACTCTATGCATACACTCTCCTTTGTCGTTAGGGACCGAGTTTCAATCTGAGAGTGATTACAAGTCATCAAGAAAAATTAGAAATGACATGTTTTGAAAACTTTTGAAATTCCTGTTTGAACTTCATTTACACGCCCGTGTCGATGTTAATCAACATTTCTAGGTACGTAAATGTTATCGATTCCAAGAGACATGTCGAGAAGAATATTTTTATTGAAACATTTTCTGATTTTTTTGATTTTGTATTTTCTTTTTGAAAATTTTAATATTTTTTGTATTTTGGTTTTATAAAAAAATATTTACATGTTGACCTCAACATCGTTATGTGATGGTGAAATAGTAATTCCAACTCTTGTCGTGATGTAGCTGTCTTGTCTGCTGGAGGAACAACTTTTAGAACCAGCTTTGAACTTGACTATTCATTGCTATGGTCGTGAATTCCGAGTTCTGAACTGTTATGATCAGAAGTCATTGCTTATTCATCAGATGAAAATTCCTTGAAGCCCTGGTTTCTCAGATATCAGTCTTTTCAGCAACCAAACTCGGATTCCTTCCTTTGTAGGATTTAAAGATGTACCTGCATGTATGTTAAGTGTACATGCACTGACATCAAGAGTTTGTTTGGATTCATATTGGTTAGTGATATCGTCATTTGAACCATTTTGAGGTTCACTGTCAACCTTGGTTGTGCTAGATGTGAATATCTTTCTAGTAGGAACCCACCTAAGACCAACTGTCTTGAAAATTTTACCCGTCGGTTTCCACCTAAGACAAGATCTAGGAGTCATTGTTTTCTCATGCACAACGGAAGTCTTTTTGATTGAAGACCTATGTCTTTTTGGGATCTGTCTTTCTGGTTTCTTTGCAACACTTATTTGCTCTACGAGTATGTATCTTTTTGTTGTCTTATTGGATGGAACCTTAGCACGTGAGTTGACTTCATTCAGGAATTTTGTTACATAAGAATCATGATTTGCATTAAAGATACATTTCTGGCATGTCAAGCAAACAACTACTTGGAGTCCAAGAAAAACTTCCTAGAAATGCTAGAGTTTTCTGCTATGGGAACAGTTTTTTTGTCATGACGCAACTACTCTTAGATGCAGGCCAATTCCTATACTTTTAGTTATTGATCCTAGGTTTTGGTTTGCTACCATTAGTTGTGCTTTGTGATCTAGCAGAAGGAATCACACTAGGTTCTGCATTCCTACTGGTTTCTTGTGTCTTTTTCTTAGCTTCCTCTAGGTAGTGTTTATGAATCATGTCATTTGAGCTATACCTAGATGAGCCAGGTGCAATCATGTGATGAGGTTTTGCAACAGTAATGATTCTCTTTTCCTTAGGCAAAATATGTGTAGTGACTGTTTTGACAATCCGTTATTGACATCAACTCGGAGCAACCTTTGCTTTGAAATTCTAGGCGTTTAGACTTAAACGCAATCGGTTTTGTCTAACAACTGATTGTTCTACGTGTTGTAAATCTGGTTTCGCCTAGATTGACGATCTTGCAAACTTAGTATTCACACATTTCTGTTTAATTTCACTTAACTCATTTTTAATTTGCGCAATTGCAACCCTTTTTCCTGAAGTTGAGCTTTGAATTTATCATTATTTGCAATCAAAGAAGTTGTGTGTTCTATGTTCTTAGCTCTCGTTGTCTTGATAGAATCAAACATTTCTTTGTAATGCCTTTTCAAAGTCTCATTTTCCTTAAGTAACTTAGCCACTTTATGTTCCAATTCGATGTTTATTGTTTCAATACATCTATGTCTTTGTTTTAAACTGGCTTCATTACGTGTTACTTTTCAAAATTGACATTGTTGCCCTTCTTTTAAAGCTTGATGTTGATATTTAAGTTTAAGATTAACACAATGTGCTTCCGTTCTTAAAAAAAGCTTTTTGAAATTGGGCAACGATCTTTTTGAGACGAATATATCAGATTTAAGAGATTGATTTGAGAGTTCAGTTGTCTGGTTATCAGTTAATGTAGCAGATAAATGACATGTGTCATGACATTGTTCAACATTCTGGTCAACCTCTCCTTCATTATTGAATTCAGGTTGCTCAGTATGTTGTTGTCCTGTAGCAAATACATTGATTTCAGCAGTCGTTTGTACCTCAGCCATTGGCTCTTCATCATATATGGGTTTGATATCTGCATCATCAGCATGTGCATCATTCCCTGATCTGCTGCTTGTATCTTGCTCTTTTAATGCTGTCCCACTGCTTTCTGTATCAACCAAGCTAGCATCCAATGCTTTACTCGAATCAACCTTATCATCTGTTGTCTGCATTTGTCTTTCATTCACCCAGCTGTTATACACTTGTTTATGCTTTGCTCTTTCATCAATTGACTTCTTAACAGATTCCATGTGTTGGATCAGTGTGTCACGGAATTCTGGAATCTCGAGTTGAGTGTATTATAGAAAGTAGTTGCGTGTCATTATAACATATTCACGACCATATACTCCATGACTTGATGAACATCTAAAACTGTGTCTCGAGTACTTTAAAAGCAGCCATGGATCCAATCTCTTGAAATTCTTCTTTGTCAAGTTGTTTTTCTAGTTGGTCCACGTTCAGGAACATTATGCCTGTGAAAGTCTATATATCTTGACCAAAGAGTGTCACAAATGCACGTTTAAATCCAGACTCGGTTCGAGTTCCTTGTAAGTCGTTGTTTGAAAGAATCTTGAGGTGTGAATAAAGTTGTTAAAAAGATACCATGCAACTCTTTTTTGATTTGTCTTGAATTTGTTGCATTTGTTGTTCTTCCGAATTCGAACATGAAGATAAAGTATCTTTCGTTTCCATTTACTAAAAATTATGAAGTGAAAAATGATTGTAGGATCTTAAGTAGATTTGTTGTGATTGAAGTTGTGGTAAAAAGAAAGCAATAAACGTTCACGGGATTTTACAAGTCTATGATTAAAACCGAGAAAAGAGTTGTGTCTTTCGTGGGATTTTACAAAATCAATAGAAAATCGTGAATGTTAATTGATTTGGATTAAGGTTTGTTTGTTGTGAATTAAATGTCTTGAAAATTCAAAAACTTAAACTGACATGTTTCGCTTGCAATTGTGCATATTTCGCTTGGCTTGAAAGAAAAATTGGCATATTTCGCTTTGGCTTGACATTATACTTATTTCGCTTCAAAATTTACACATTTCGCTTGAAAATTGAAGACTGCACATTTCGCTTGAATTGAAACATAAAATCAATCTTGCATGTTTCGCTTGAACTTAAATTGCATATTTCGCTTGAAATCAAAACTGCATATTTCGCTTGAAATTAAAACGTATTTCGCTTGTCCTCAATCGTACATGTTTCGCTTGACTTGAAATTGCATGTTTCGCTTGCTGTTTAACATATTCCGCTTGAACTCATAATGAACATATTTCGCTTGAATTTCAAAAAGTTTGGCAGAGTTTCGTTTTAGTTTAATGTAATATTTCGCTTGAGGTTCACCTGCATATTTCGCTTACACTAAACCTGCATATTTCGCTTCTAGAATAACCTGTATATTCCGCTTAGCCTAATATACATGTTCCGCTTGAGGTCACTTTTGGGTGTGGACCACTTAAACTAACAAACAAAGTGTCCTTGTCTTTGAAGGCTAAAATTGTAGATCTTGGTCTCCTCTTGTTTGACCGGTTATGACCACAAAAGAATAAGCAAAACTTAAATAAGCCACGAAAATAAGCTTGGAATAAACCGAAATAAGCTTCAAAATAAGCCGAAACTTGAAAACTAAACAACTAGTTTGAAGTTAAGGTTTAAAGGACGAAGCTTTTGAGAGTTTAAGTAGCAAGAACACGAACCAAATAAGATGAACCAAATAAGCCAAGAAACCGTAAGCTTATTAGCAAAAATAAGCCATGAAAATGAAAATAAGCCACGAAGTTTTGATCTTATAAGCACGAATCAAACACAAGAAGGTTTAGAACAAGTGAAGTGAGAAGTAAATAAGCAAAACAAACCAATAAGCCCCCAAAAAAAATGTGCCGTGAGCTTATATGAAGAAAATAAGCCACGAAAATCTTAATTTGAGCTTATTAAACCACAAAACAAACACAATCTACCCGAGGCTCTGATACCAAATGTCGAAATCAAATAAGAATCACTTCACTTCATTATGATGAACAAGAAAATAAGCTAGGATGATAAGAAGAATTGTAGAGAGAGAAACTAGAGAGGGAAAGTGAGAGAGAATGTGGAGTTTACTTGCAAAAGTGTAAGTTAGAAATGACCAACCCTCCTCACTTTCCTTGAGGAGGTGTATATGTATCAAAACTAAAAGGCTTTCATGCCTTTAGTAATTCTACGGGCCAGGCTCGGGTTTACTTGGGCTTTCGCCCAATACACGTGACCGGTTAGCTTACATATAAGAGCCCGTTTACCCATTCTAGCCTATTACAACGTTACATAGTAAAATGACCGAGACTTAATATTCTAAATGAACAAACTTCCGTGTTCGACTCATTATTTGAGGCTAACAGACGGAATAGACATGCACGCTTGATCACATCCTCATTCGCATAAAACCCATGGTTAATGATTAGGAAAGAGAATTAATTTTTTGTTAAATAAAATTACGAAACAAATAGATTAAGTCTAAACTACAGGTTACTAGACACCTTTTCTCAACCGTTATCATGATAAAGACACAACTATTTACGTCTTGATCATATATCAAAAACAACAACCTAAGTTGGCATTCCCGTAACGGTCAACTTCCCAATCTAAAATTGACACAAGACTCGGGAAATACAAACTTTACACTTTAAGCAACTAGCAACTGTAAAATAAACTTAATCTAACAAGGTAGGCTAAGGTGTAAACGTGTAACGAAAAAAATAATTGGTGTAGTTCCTAAAGGATTGGCTCTCCGGGTTGTTCTAGGGGTATCTTACTCTTAAAGTGAGAGTAAACAAATGGTTTATACGGGGGTTAACTAACCAGTGTAGTTAGTTAATAAGCAACATGTAAAGGCGATTTGGGTTTAATCCTAAAATTTACCAATTTAAACAAGTTACTCCATCTAAATCCATAGTACTTATCACTGCAGTCTCGAATAGATATACCAAGCCAAGTTCTAAAGTCTACTACATCACTGGCACACTCATATTTTGTGGAATTTGGGTAAACATTTGGAAATGAGTATATCTAACAAGGGTTATTGTGTGCGGGTTATGTATCAAGTAATTTTACAAAAGTATGTTTGATTTTTCTTTAATTTAAGCATTTTAGTGTGAAAAATAGGACAAGTAAATATTCTAATTACATCCCCCCACTTGAATTATACAACATCCTCATTGTATAGATAAAACATTAAATACATGAATTAAAAAGAATTAGAATGAGAAACTCCTCTGATATTTGCTCGGTAGATTCTCCATGTTGAGATTAATTGAGCAAGATTGTGTGTTGAACAACCGCCTTAAAGTTTTAAGACTCCAACGCTTCAAGATCTCCAAAATTGTAAATTCTCCACCAATATTCGTCCCAATATATCTTGCTTCCTAAAGGTTCTGTAAAAACATAGGAAAAATGTGTGCATTCCTATCTTGGTACCTACGGTTAATTTAAACTAAACTAAACAAACTAAATACGAGTCAGTCTTGGTGAATACGCCATATTGCCAGAACTGACAATAATGTTTTTAAAGTGCATAAAAAGTAAAGACTGATAATGTCCAGACAATCAATACGCCGTATGGTATTGAGCGGATACGCCGTATTGATGTCTGGGAAGACAGACTCGATAAAATTAAATAACAATCCGGGTTGTCTCCCGGGAGGCACTTTTATTTACGGCGAAGTCTTTAAGTTAGACTTTTCTTCAGCTTCTCTTCATTCCATCTCATGCACGCTAATGTGCCCACGTGTGAGCCATTCTTCCGTCATTGCATCTCGAATGTAATCGGGTCACAGATTCAAAACTCCTTTGTAGAACCCCTTAAGCTTTTGATATGCATGCGAGATTCCATTCATCTCATCCTTCTCACTTACCTTCAGTAATGGTGGGATCATGTTACATTGCTCATTAGTGTGGTGTTTAAACCTCGAATGTGATCACACCAATTGGTAAGTTACTTCATCATCACCATTGTAAATGGTAATTATTCCTTCGAACCGTTTTGTTTTAATTCCAACTTCTCTTATAAATGGTTCACCAAAAATAACATCGCCTATTCCTTCATCGCGATAAGCATCCATATTTTCTAAAACTGCAAAATCCGTCACAACAAAAAAGGTTCCAACAAAAATAGGCACATTCATTAAAGCTCCTACAACATTATTCCCTTTGTACACCATCTTATCTTTCATTATAGAATTATGAAACTTTTTGGACATCACATTGACATACAATAATGGGAAGAAGTTAGCGTGTGTAAATTCAAATCCTATCATGCAAGAAAACTTTAAGTTGTGAGCACAATCTATATGGATCTTCTTATCATAGTCGCAATAACTAGGGTAATCATCAATTCCAATATCAAGTTCATCATCCCTAGTTCTAAATTCCTCAATTACCTTACCTTTCTTAATGGTGAGCATCAAATCATCTCCTTGATTTCTCCTAAGCTCAAATGGTTATTTAGATAATTTAATTTAATGAAATTTTCCAAGAAAGGGTCTAATGATCTATTTAACACCAAAGTTTCTTCCATTAGCCTAGCTTCTAAATCAAGTTCCATTCTTTCTCTCAAACTTAGCATGTAGACCCTCTTAATTAAACTGCTAGCAGGTTTAACACTTGTGAAAACAATCCTTTCTTCCTCGACCCATAAAGTAATCTTTCTTTTGTAAACATTAATTTTAGCATGGGCGGTAGACAAAAACAGTCTTCCGAGGATCAAGGGCACTTTGATATCCTCGGGCATATCTAGAATTATAAAGTCTATGAGGAAAACAAATTTACCAATTCCTACTTGTACGTCTTCAGTTATTCCTTTTGGATATTTTACAGTCCTGTCTGCTAATTTAACTGTCAACTTAGTGTGAGCTAATTCGCCTAATCCTAAGTTAAGGTAGGTCGAGAGAGGCATAACACTAACGCTAGCTCCTAAGTCAACAAGAGCATTATCAAAGCATACATTATTAATAAAGCAAGGTAAAGTGAAACTCCATGGGTCTTTCTCCTTTCTGGGTATGGAATTATTAATATGTGAAGCTTTAGAGTAAGCTTCCGAGAATTGTGGTCCATATGATCCCTTCTTTTCTTCACACTAGTAACCATTCAAACGACTTGGAAATAAAATCATCATTTGTCTTGTCTTGTACATCAGTGTACGGTTTTGTCCAGTGGATATGGCGTATTGGGAAGATCTAATACGGCGTATCGGGTATGAATCAGCTTCAATAGTAGTTGAAATCGACTTGACTTGATCTCTCGGGTTCGCTTTAGTAGAGCTAGGTAGACTTCCAAATCCTCTTTCCTGTAGTACCTTTCTCATTTGCCCGATTTGGATTTCCAAAGTTTTAATCGATGCTCCTTAGTTTCGAATGACAACATCTATCGAAGCTCGGATTTCTTTAATCAAATTGGAATTTTCCTCATGTCTCTTTGCTGATTCACTCATGAATTTTCTCAGAGTATCTTCCATAGATTGCCTTCATTCTTGGTACGAAGGATTCGCGTTGTTCCTTTGATAGAATCCTAGAGCAGTTGCTCTATATCCCCCCTCCTTGAAAAGGGCTACCAAATTGCGTGTAGTAAGCTTCTTCTAGGGTTTTCCCTTCTTATTTTAGTGGGCAATCTTTGGTGTAATAGGGTCCTTTGCATTGTTCACATCCAACTTGAGCAACATAGACTTTTTCATTCACTTTCTTGATCTCTCTACCAAGATTATTTAGTTGTGCTTGTATAGCTGCCAATTCGTCAGAAGTTTCAGTACTTTTTGACCTAGATGTTCCATTATGCCATTTTTGAGAGTATTCAGCCATTTCATGGCTACTTTTGTATCAACAGCAGTCTTTGATGGTATTGCACCTACTCAAGAATTTGTAGAGTAGGAATTCCCAATCCATTATAGAATAAGATTACATCCTGCATCTCTGTTAAATAGTGTTGAGGATACTTCATAAAGAAGTCTTTAAATCGCTCCCATCTTAGAGGGGGGGGGGGGGGTGGAGAGTTTCACCTGGTTCCTGCTAAAAGTTGTTGATTTCCTTCATCTTTTTTACAGTTTGAGCAGGTGGGGAATATTTGTTCAGAAATTTTGTTTTAAGACCATCCCAAGTTGTAATTGAACCGGTTGGTTCGTTTCTTAGCCAACGGCTTGCGGCTCTAGTTAAGGACATAGGGAATGCTCTAAGCATCACTTGGTCTATAGTAATATTTAGAATGTGGAATAGATTGACGATCTCAAGAACTTTCTCAATGTGTTCATTTGCATCTTTATGATCCAAACCGCTGAAGGTGTTAGTACGTAGTTCCTTGAGAAATTGGCCCTTTAGTTAAAAGTTATCATTGTCTTCAATTTTGGGCCTAGCAACCCCCGATCCATAGTCAGCTCGGGTCTTGCTCATGTACTGCTCCATAGTTTCTGTCATTGTTTCCGCAACTTCTTCCTCCGAGTATTCTTGGTCAGAAAGTAAATTGAAATCAGGCAATCTCAATTCGTCAAGACTTAGTGTCTTGAAGTGTTTCCTAGATGATCAAAATTATTGTTCAGGTTCTTTGTAAGGTGTGAATAGTTTGTTTGTTGAACTCCTTGTCATGCACTACCTGAAATAAGGGATAAACAATCAGTAGGATAGGCTTTTTAGGATAGAAATTTTTTTAGCACGGAAATCAAATATGAAACTAAGATTATGCTTCTGTTACAGATGATCAATACGCCGTATCCAATAGAAGTAGATACGCCATATTAATCGATTGAATGAATACACTGTATAAGATAGAACGTTGGATACGCTGTATCCAATAGAAGTGGATACGCTGTATCGAGTTATCGACCAGAACAATGTCTTTAGGAAAACAATTAAATTAAACACAGATATACATGCAAACAATTAAACTATTTAACATACAAAATATACAGAATATACAAGAATATACACTAATCTAATTAACACTACTCCTAAGGGTTAGATCTAATGTTAAAAACCAAAATACCAAATAAAAATCAAGATTAAATTTCACTCCCTGGCAACGGTTGCAAAAACTTAATGTGTCATTGTATGGTGTATATTTTTATGATTTAAGTTTTAAATTTATATTTTGTTGACTTAACCAAAAACAACACTTTAACGGGCAGTGTACCCGGTC